>JAJGRW010001305.1:347261-648386 GCA_025461045.1 Carex parvula | reverse complement strand
AATCATTTCAAGAATCATTACTTTCAAAGGACACATCAATATTTATACATACAAAATCTGTGGAAATACAGTTGTGCAAATTGTATTTTAATTAAGTGTTGCGAGCATAACGCAGAAGAGGAGAAGAGAAGATAAGCGATTCAAATATCCATTTTATATATATTTATTTTGGGTAATAGCCCTTAGGATATCCATTTTGTATTGATTCAATTGACATGTACATGAGTGTATATATGTAGAACCGGACAGGTCTAAACTCAAAAATTGAATTACTTTAGAGGATCCGGACCCAAAGAGATCAGCTCTGAACTTTTAGCTATCTAACCAAACCCAACACGCTCAATAGCGTAATCATTCAAAAAACAGAGGAAGCAGAGAGATATTCCAATTCCTAACAAACTACTGCAGTGCCGCTAAGGCAGTCGGACTCAGCTGTCCATTATATCAGTAATGGATACCTCCAGTTCTTCTAATCAGAGCATATATAGACTTTTTTTTTTTTATTAATTTAAGACTCATTTCAATAAATCATGAAAACTGAAATGTATTTAAAGAAAAACTACTGCAATGCATTTACAACATGTGCTTTCGATTAGATGTTCTTATTTTTTTTATTAAAAAGCTCCAGTACACTTTAATATTTTTTAGATGCTATTTTCGAAAATTTAAATTTGCATCTTCCCGAGAGATGAGGGCTCGTGCCACTACCGAGTAATTTGAAAAAAAAAATACATCAATTTAAAAAGAAATCAATTTTACAACTAGTTCAACATAATACATCAATTATTTAAGTAAACAAAATTAGCCACAATACAATTATAGCGCATTGCATGCATGTTAATTTTTTAATTAATTCACAAAGGCTGACAAATTATACTCCAAAAATCATAATGCTTGTTCATTTGAGTTATTCCAAAAGGATTATTCATTTTTTTAAGCTATAAAAAGTTATATTGTAATGCATTTATAGCATATTGTATGGATGTTAGAAGCTTTAATTAGGCACAGATAGGGGTGGCAACGAGCTGGCTCGGTCCGAGCTAGGTCCTAGCTCAACTTGTTAATTCTGGACCGAGCTACAGCCGAGCGAGTTGGATCTAGAGTATCCGAGCTAAAACCTCAGCTTGAAATCGTGACAAGCCAGCCCGAGCTAGCTCGCGAGCTGACGAGCTGGCTCGTTAGGTTTGGCTGGATCTTGTTTTAAGAAGAAAATAAATTCTAAAAACTTTTTAGATCGAGTTGAACTGAGCTGGACTGAACTAAATAGTATAAAAACACACAAAATCATACAAATTCACAAATTGATGCCTAGCCGAGCTAGTTCGCGAGCTGGCGAGCAAGCTAGACCCTAACTTAAACTCGTTAATTCTGAACCGAGCTAGTGGCGAGCTGGCTAATTAACAGCTTAGTCCAGTAAAAACGAGCTGTTAGCGAGCGAGTCAGGTGCGAGTCACGATCGAACCATAAGCTACGAGCTTTTTTGCCACCCCTAGGGCACGGACAGTTATTCTCTAAAATTATCCTCTTACTTGCTCAAAAATTATTAGAGCTAGTTCAAAATAACAAATTAGGTTTCAGGTAAACAAATTATATTGTGTGATTTCGTTTGTCACGTGTAGTTGGGTTATACTGATCTTTGCTAAAATATTAAGATGGGTTGCCAAGAACTGTACTTGGTGCCATAGACCATTGTGGGTTGCGTTGGCAATAATTCATGGATAATAAATACACGTAACAATGTCTTTAATGGAATTAAGAAACTGGTCAACGAAGCGGGTATGTATCTTCTTACATTTTGGGGTTGGGGTGTCCAGAAGTATCCTCTCCAGTATTGTAAAGTGGGACCTACAATTTTACGGTTCAGATTTATTCTTAAGAGTCTAATTCAATTGGGTACCTATTAAAGGAGAACGGAGTAGGTCCGATGCCCACCGGATCTACTTTTAGGTTAAACGAGTACGATTACCGTCCGATCTAATTTAAGATTTGTGCGCACGAACTTTGAAACAAACATGCACGAATTTTAAAGCGTTCTGCACGAATCTTAAAGCAAATCAACGGTGATTAAACCCATCGAACCAGAGTAGGTCCGATGCCCATCGGACCTACTCTCAAGTGCTATTAAAGATGTAGGGATCGCCTTTAAAATTTGTGTAAGATTAAAAGAACGGGTTTAGAGTTTAGGATTTAGGATTTAGGCATTAACCACGCATTTTAAAGCGCAAAATTAAGTCTTAACTATTTTACAAGTTTATTTCACACTTACAAATATAATTATAGCGCAATGTGGGATTGCATAGGTATTAAAGTTGAAAATATTCCGACAACTGTTAGCACCCTGATGTTACATAGTAATGATTTGAAATTAAGAACATTTTATATAATCTTTGTAAAATTTATGTTACATATATAATGAACAAGAACGATCAGTCTCAAAATTCTTAGGTGATTTTAAAATAAAACTTCAGAAAGCAGCATTTATAATTACAGTTAATTTCACCTTAAACGACCTAAGAAATGTGCCATCATTATTTCATAATAACTTAGAGAACTTTCAAATCTGAATTTTAAGGCTAATCAATGTATATGTCATTCTGGGGTTACAGTATTTTGATATATATTATGAAAAAAAACTTGAATGCTATATTTTTTTTTTTTGAAATAAAAGCTTGAATTTTATATTGCTCGCTTATTTTCTCCAAATATCCAAAAAGCATTCAGTTTTAATGTTTTTCACCTCTGTAAAAGGTAAGACAGGTAAAAGTTCCACCAAGAAAGGTAAAGAAATATCCTCCTTGTTCTCCAGTTCCCTATCCAACTTTTGTCCAGTCACATAATGTAAAGTTGTTAGTTTTGATGCTCCCAAGCTGTAGAATAAATTATCATCCAATTTATATTCATTTAGTGTATAATAATTTATTTGAACAATTATTCCGATATGAAAGCAAATTTCACATATAATATCCGTTCCATTTATATCCACTAGAATTCTGACCAAGACAAATTAAAGACGAGTAACAAATCGATTGAAGATAATACAATGCCCTTTGAGCTTTGAGTGGGTTGGTCGTAATAAAATCACCAGGGAAGATGGGAAGATAAAGTAAATGACATCCCAAGCTGTTACTTTACCCCGCGGTAGAAGTTAGCATACGATACAACCAAGCTTCTCCAAGAAGCCATACGAATACGAATACGTATTCGCAATCTCAATTTGAGCACCTCATCTCCATTAATACATTGAATTGGACGAAGATATCAACATGAAAGAACTCTCAATTGCTTTTTATAATGGAGACAAACAGCTCCGGTGCCACCACTGTAGAATACTAGTGAACTGGGATTACATCACTATATATAAACACTATAACTGACCCTTTTCTCTCTTTTGTGATTCTCACCTCTTTGCATGCTTCCCAGCTGCTCCCAAAAATCCAAAAAATAGAAGGAAAATTGTAAACAAAAAATGGATGCTCCGATCTAGTCACAGTAACAATCGATCATTTATTCTCGATCTGATATCTATCCTTCTCTTCATTTCTTCTACATCTCTTCGCATTTTTCCTCTTTTTTTCCTCAGATTTTTATACTATTTTCCTACTGTGATTTTTGTTGTTTCTGGTCACGATGAGGCCGATAGAACGAGAGGAGAAGGAGATGGAGATTCTATTGAAAGAAATTCCCCATGCCTCATCTCGTCTCCCTCATAACCATCCTAATCGTAATGTCCATGCGCATGCTCATGGCATCTACGATGGCATGGTGACCAAATCCATGCCTTCTATCCATGGATTACCTGATATGACCTTCCCTGGACCAAATGACCACATCCGTGGCCATAGGTATCACGATTATAGCTATGGTGGAGATGTATGGCATCATGCGCACTGGTCACCTTCATCCCTTTTCTCTGACGGGTCATCCGGGTCGGGTTCACTCTCGCCTGATAAAGTCCTACCAGGATTAGGATCCCATTTGACCACAGAAGAACAGCTCGGTTTAATTCATAGGTTTCAATCCATGTATCTGGAGAATAGCCGAGACACACTGGTTAGACTCCCTCAAAATCCAATTGACCCTTCTCTTAAATGTGGGTTTAACCTCCCGGTTAATTATTCTGATAATGATGCATTTGGGGTGCCACATTGCTCTGTTCGTGCTGATCCTCTTTTATTTAGTTCTGGTAGTCTTAGAAATTTTGAGGGGGATTTATGTAACAATGGGGGTGTAATTAACAGGCTTCCAGTTAATTTGGGAACAGGGCATGGATTTGTTCCCTTTCAGTATATGCCTAGTTCGATTTCTGAGGCTTTGCTTCGATCCCAAATGGTCGATTTAGAGAACTACAATCGGTTAATTAACCCGGTTAATTCCAGTTTGGGTCTGAACTGGTGAGAAAACGGGATGGCTTTGAGCCGATTGAGGCTATTAAATGTGAAGAAAGCTTAATTATACAAGGAAGTCGATTGAATTATGGACCTGGTCCATCCATTGATCGAATGAAGACCAGAAAGAACTACAAACGGGGTAATTTGGTGAATATCGATAATTTACCATCCAACAAGGCTAAAAAATCACAGAATTCTTCTCAGAGTTGTGAGAATTTAGTGGGAGTAAAAGGGTACTTGTACCACATGGCAAAGGATCAACACGGGTGCCGGTTCTTACAGCATAAGTTTGAGCAGGGGAAAAGCCAGGTGGACCTGGTCTTTGATGAGGTTGTTGACCATGCAATGGAGCTCATGGTGAATCAGTTTGGGAATTATCTCATGCAAAAGCTACTGGAGGTGTGTGATGAGGAGCAACGCATGCGCCTTGTTGCTCTGGTCACAGAAGATCCAATGAAGCTTGTCAAAGTATCCCTCAATGTGCATGGGTAAAATTCCACACTTTATTCAATAGTTTACTGCATACTTTATATCTGTTGTGTTTGCATTATAATATACAAATCTCATGAGCATACATAATACAATGATGATTCATGCAAAAAATAATCGGGTTGTTTTAGATATCATGATCATTCAGGCCAAATTTACTGTAAATGCCACACCTCAGTTGTAAAAAATTCCCCCCAAAGTTCTGCATTGTAGCCCAATAATTCAACTGAATTATACCAGGATCAGTTATGTTGAATTTCCTTTTAGCCCAATAATTCAACTGAATTATACCTGGATCAGTAATGTTGAATTTCCTTTTTTCAGAACTAGGGTTGTGCAAAAGTTGATAGAAACACTTACAAGTAGGCGTCAGATAAATCTGGTTATTTCAGCGTTAAAACCAGGAATAGTTGATTTGATGAAAGATTTGAATGGAAATCATGTGGTACAACAATGCTTGCAGTCTCTCAAAAGCGAGGATAACAAGGTACATTACCTCGTTACTCAATTGTCCATGCTTGTTTTATTTTATTATGTAATGAAGTAAAATAAGTCTTTCTTTATAGTTTATTTTTGAGGCGGCGGCAGCGCACTGTGTTGACGTCGCGACACATCAGCATGGATGTTGTGTCTTGCAAAGGTGCATAGCTTGTTCTGCTGGCGAAAATCGAGCGAAGCTCGTTGCTGAAGTTTCTTCCAATGGTTTTCTCCTTGCTCAAGATGCCTTTGGGTATGAAACAAGTTAATTGTTTTTCTACATTCATCTACAATATCTGCCATGAGTAAATTCTGATTTATGTGAATTTTCTTGAACTGTAGGAACTATGTAGTCCAATTTGTTCTGGACCTGGCCATGCCGTCAGCAAATGCAAACTTGGCGTTGCAGTTTGAAGGGAGATATGTTGAGCTGTCGAAGCAGAAATTTAGCAGCAATGTGGTTGAGAAATGTCTCAAAATATTTGGTGAAAATGACAAGGCAAAGATAATACTGGAACTCCTCTCTGTGCCTCGTTTTGATCAGTTGGTACAAGACCCTTATGCAAATTATGTCGTCCATACTGCTCTTCTGACCTCTAAGGTAATGTTTTAGCCTCCTTTGTAAATATATCCTTTATTTTTATTTCTAGTGATCTCTTATGTAGACTGTCTTTTGAGTTTGTTATACAGGGATCTCTTCACAGTGCACTGGTCGAAGCTATAAAGCCACATGCTGAAGTGCTTCGGACAAATCCTCATTGCAAGAGAATCTTCTCTCGGTCCCTTTTAAAGAAGTGATCAAGTCCTCTAATTCTCTTCTAAAGGTGTTCTGTATCTTGTTTAATAGACTAGTTCCCTTCTATGTTGTTTTAATACTTTGTTTGGTGTCAAAAAGAAAAAAAAATAAGGAAAAAAGACACTGCAATTTTGTTTGTATGTTGCCTATTTGGGATGAACATGTATGTTTAAAGGCCTATCTTGTGTAATGTTGTTCTCTGGAGGTTTAAGTAGTATGTCTCATAGAGTTGTAAGAAAAAATATTTTGGTCTATTATAATATCATAGCTCAACTTATAGACATGTAAGTGTTATTTATATTTTCTAGAGTAACATAAATTTGTTTTATTGCTTGATTTCCTATTTTTTTCCTCTTTTTTATTTTCGGTGAGCAGTAGGGAGAGTGGCCCTTTACCTCTTATAAAATAAGTTCACTTGTGTTTTTTATGGATAAATTTGTGTTTCTTAAAGTGCTTTCAGTGCATTTGTGTTCTTGGAAGGTTGTAATTGTCTGTGATGACTTGTAAAAAATAAGGTATATGCTCTGTTTTGAAATGCTACTTGCGTGATGTAGCCTTGTAGGCACCTTTTTTTTCTTTTTCTTTTTTTTTTAATCGGGGAGTAACAGCAATTGTTAGAAAATTATTTTAACAAAACTCAAGATTTTCTTCAAAATTATCTTTTTAACAGAACATTTTAATTAGGTGACTAATGGCAGGCAGCTCTTAAGAATTTATTGTGTAATTGTACCTAATCGTTAGTGCTTAAAATATCTAGATTCTGGCCGGCTTCTGGGAGAAGAGGAAACCATTCTGGCCGGTTGGAACATTTTTTGAAAAATCAAGAAATTCGGAGGATATTTATTAATTTGTAATTAACTTTGGGTATTAATAAAAATGTCGGCTGTAGAAGTATTGCTAAAAAATGTTTACATTTTGTAAATATGTACAGTGCCTCATAATTAATAGATACATATGCAAATCGGAAAATGTAATACAGTCAGAAAAACTAATAATATATATTGTACCGATCATGGTGTTTAAATTTACAAAACCCATATTTTTCTCATCTAAATCATAAGATCAACCAGCCCTCACATTATGCACTTCATTCTTTAATACCACGAATTTTAAACAGTTTTATTTCTCTAGTTAATTGTACTGCTAGCACAGGGAAAATTATTTACGCATTGGGATGCAGAGTAGAGATATAAAGTGAAACCACAAATTTTAATCTTTCAAGAATCTAGCATGATTCGGTTCAAATTGAGATCTCATCGTAAATGATTAACTTCTAATTAAACAAACATTACCCTATAATTAAATTTATTAGAATTACTACTTATACTCTCCAACTTTTTCTCATTTAATCAGAAATTTACAATAACTTCCACTTTTATCCTTCCAATCTCATAGGCTAGATATATAGTTAAAAAAAACTTATAAATAAGCAAACAAGCATAACAAACACAAGGCTTAGGCCCTCCATGTTTAAACCAGCATGCAGTGACGAATTGTCATTATGCCGACGACACCATATTATTTCTTAAAGCTGATTCCAAAAATGTTGACACCGCTTGGTGGACTATGCTCATGTTTGAAGCCATGTCAGGGATTAGGATGAACCTTGATAAAACCGAATTGTATCCCATTAACTTGTCTGTAGCAGAAGCTGAGGATTTTGCTACCTTATTTCGATGTAAATTGGCCAAGTTTCCTTTCAAATACCTTGGTGTACCTCTCCATGAAACAAAACTTGCCAATAAAGATTGGGGCTCTCTTATTGATAAAATTAGGAAGAAATTGCAAACTTGGAAAGGGCAGTTGCTCTCGTTGGGGGGACGAATTACTCTACTAAATGCTGTGTTATCTGCTGTTCCTTTATACCAGTTATCTTTATGTAAAATTCCTATAGGGGTAGTTAAAGAAATTGATCAGATTAGGCGACGGTTTCTCTGGCAAGGTTCGGCAGAGAAAAAACGGTATGCTTTGATTAATTGGGAAAATGCTTGCATAGCTAAACATTTAGGTTGTATGGGTATTCTTGATTTACAACAAATGAATGATGCATTACTTCTCAAGTGGTGGTGGAAATTCCATGATCCCACTTATACTAATCTTTGGAAACATGCCATCCAAATGTCGCAGGAAAGTGGCATCTCTCCTTCACCATTTTGGTTAGGTATCCTAACTATCCACAAGTTGGGCAAGGTTTGTGTTACTTATACACCAGGGATCACAGGTCAGGTAAGCTTTTGAAATGATATATGGTACCAAAACTGTGCTTTAAGTACCACTTTCTCCCAATTATATCAAATCTGTCTCAACCCACACATTACTGTACAAGAGGTTTTGGCATCTCAAGGTGACACAATCTCTTTTGGAAGAGAACTATCAGGCATCTTATTACGAGACTGGCATGCCATCCTTGCTGTCATTAGCTCAACTGCCTTCACACATGATGTTGATCATCTGTCCTGGAGATGGGACTCTAAAGGGATTTTCACTGTTAAATCTATTTACACTTTTCTTAATTTTAGGGGGATTAAATATAATAAACCTATGCTATGGTGGAAACTACCAATTCCTCTTAAGATACGAGCATTCATGTGGCTTATGAGTCGTAATAAAATTTTGACTAAGAGGCGATTACAATCCAAAGGTTGGACAGGAGACCCCTCCTGTCATTTCTGTAGAGAAAATGAGTCAAATAAACATCTTTTCTTTGAATGTTTCTTTGCTAAACATGTGTGGTTTTGGATGGGCAAATGTCAGGAGTTCTTTATTCATTGGCATTCCATCAATGATGTTATTGATTTCGCCTTAACACTTTCTAAAACACAACGAACCGCCTTCCTATTGGTTGTTAGTGCAGTAATTTGGGGAATTTGGCGACAAAGAAATGATATTTGCTTTAATAATGCTATTCTACATTCTTGTAAAAATACCATATTGACTATTCTTTCTTGTATCCATTACTGGCTAGGTTTGGTGTCAGAGGAGGTGCGGACTGAAGTGGAGAATTGGCTGCCAACTAACCTGGATGACATCCCGCTCCAAGTGGCAGATCCTGAAGCTATGCAAATGCTCCTGTGGGTTACTGATGACCCGGAGGAGTAGCAGGCGTTGACAATCTCTTTTTTTTACTAATAATCAATAGCCTAATATGCATTCTGTGGCTTCAGTGTGGTAGCCTTTAAACACTTTTGTATTTTGCTTATTTCGTATAGTACCAGTAAGGATTTTTGGTGCTTGCTTAGCACTTTTCTTACTGGACCAAGTGATATTTAGTTAAACTCTTTTCTATGCTGTAAGTTACCAAAGTTTCATATTAATGAAACGGGCCTAGGCCTCTTTTACAAAAAAAAAACAAGCATAACAAACATATAAAAAATAACATGTTCATATTTTCTAAAAACCCAATTTCATAAAAATTTATTCCAAATTGTTATAATAATACAATATTTTATTTTAATAAAGGCCAATGATCGAAATAATCTCAAAGATTATTTTTTAAATAGGGTGATTTTCTCTAATATATATCTCATTATAATATTAACAAGAGTGGACTTTAACAAATGCACTTTATATTAAAAAGATAAATATAATTTTTTTTACTGACTGTTATTAACTCTTTTTCTGTATAAGATTAATTATAGTTAGCATCATTCACATATTTCATATAAGATTATAAGGGCACATGTACTATGATACATACAAAATATCTTTAATATGCTTGGAATAATAAAGAAATAGAAAAAGTCGCTTTCAACGTAAATAAAGAGTTTGAGCTAAATTAAAAAAAAAAAAAGATGTATATAAGATACTGATTTTGAATTAGAAGTTTTCTTGAATCTTACAGGTGTGTGTGTTTGTGTTTGTGCTTGCGCCTGCCCCCAACAATTTAATATATTTTAGATAACCCGATAAATTAAATAGAAAGCTTAACGATCTAGTATATTTTAGATAGTTCAACAATTTAAAGAATAGTTTAATCCCAACAAATTAAATAGATAGCCTTGATTTTTATCATGTTTTATCTAGTAATCCGATTCTCTAATGGATTTGAACCGAATTAGCTATTTAAATCCGATTCGATAATTTCTTGCACTACTTTGATGAAAATCCTGCATTTGCCCTTACTTGAAACAAATCCTCATCATTACTACAAGAATATATTTATTGGTGAAAATAAAAATAATTATTGTCAAAAGTAAGCAGTCAGAAATTGTTATTTCTGAGAGTATCACTATTATCGACAGGAGTTTCTGCGAGAATACTGACACACTCTTAAGTATTTTTACTCTTGCAAATAAAACAGATTTTTGTAGTTGCCAGAGAATCTTCACTAGGTCCCTCGTGAAAAAGTGATTAAGTTCTCAAATTCTCTTCTAGAGATGTTGTATGTTCCTTGTGTAATAGACTAGTTCCCGTCTATGTGCTTTTAATACTTTGTTCGGTTTCAAAAAGAAAAAAAAAATTGCAAATTTGTTTGTATGTAATTTTTTGGATACGACTCTGCTGTTATTCTAATGAAAAAATAGGATCCCGCTTTTCCGATCCCAACCATTAAATTCATTGAGATTCGTGCATGAAAAAAGTTTCTTTCTCAAGATATGCAAATGAAAAATTTTGCATGGTTGGAATCGGAAAAACAAAACCCTGCTTTTCTATTAGAATAACAGCAGAGTTCATTCCTAATTTTTTGGGATGAATATGTATGTTTAAAGGGCTATCTTGTGTAAGGTTGTTCTCAGGAGGTTAAAGTTATATGTCTCATAAAGTTGTAAGAAAGAAGAGTTTGTGTTATTATAATATGATAGCTCAACTGATAGATATATATAATTAATATTGTACTTTCTGGATGAACAATGAATTTGTGTTATTTCTTGATTTCCTAATTAAAATGATAGCTCAACTGATAGATATATATAATTAATATGATAGGAAGAGTGACGCTTTACCTCTTATATATTATATATTCAATTGTTGAAATGTGTTTTTTATGGACGGACTTCTGCTTCTTAAAAAAAAATATATATATATGGTATATGTATGTTTTCAAATGCTACTTGTGTGAAAAGGGAAATAGAAACAAATCAAAACGTTTCTTTCACCAAGTTACAAGTTATGATACCCCTGTAGCTTATAGTAAAATAATATAACAAAAAAAAAACAACTTTTTCTACATGGTTGATTTCGCTATAGATCTAACATGCACAACCCTGTGAGGAAGATGAGGAAGATTGTTGTTGATCAGTTGGGGTTGATGAACTAACTGATGATCTCAAGTTAACATTGATAAACTCTTCTTGTTGGGTCACTGAAAAGCTGACGACTCCCGGTAAGGCCGATGCAACTTTGCGAAATAGTCCCTGTGAAAACAAAAATCACAATTATTTCTTGCAACATGGTCATGAAGAATCAGATTATTGCTACTGTTGTCATATAAGTATAAAGGAAATTTGTTTAAATCAACCTTGATGTTGAACCCTGATTTTGCACTTGTTTCGACAAAAATGGCCCCGAATTCTTTGGCTTTAGCTTCTCCTTCCTCAAGTGATACTTGTCTGTAAATTTAAAAAACAAATTGAGAAACTTTGTGAAGAAGTCTAACTTAAAAGGGCAAAACAATTATAATAGAAATGAAGATTTTTTAAAGTTTCAGTATTGTTACTGAAATTTATTATTTCTACAAATTGGATAAAAGATGGACTAGATGAATTTATCAACCTGGGTACTGGTAAATAGTGAGATCTTTGATATGTCAAATTATGCAACAGATTACCTTTTCTCCACAAGGTCATTCTTGCTACCAACAAGGGCAATTACAATATCACGTCGTCCTTGGCTGTTAACCTCTTCAACCCACTTTTGAATATTCATAAATGATTGCCGGTCTGCACGATAAGAAAGATATAGTTTGAACATTATTTTTATTTAAATAATGGATAAGATTGTATACTGGTGTACCCATTAGAAAATGTGGTATCAGCAGCAAATAATTTTACCAAATTTACTTCTCCTTGTTTGAGGAGTGAGGTATGGGGATTTTGAATTTCTTTTATAATAATAACTTACCAGATATGTCATAAACAATTATTGCAACCGAACAATCTCTGATATAGCTCGGAATAAGACTCCTAAATCTTTCCTGCCCAGCAGTGTCCCTATATTTGGCGCAAAAAAGTTCGAGTAAACCTTACAATTTATTTGATACCAAGATTTCTTAACGTTATTATGGTAGTGTTACCTCGCAGAACTAAATTGAAGATTGGCTGACATGTTGCCTAGTAAAATTACTGTAGCTGTCAGCCTGTAGGTAACAAGCAGTACTGGTACAGGAACAGAGTGGTACCAACATAATCAGTGTGTTACTTTCAATTGATAGTTACATGACCCAAAACTCATATTTAAGCATCAAGTTGTCACATAACAGCAACAATCATTTAGATAATTCTGTTATTTAGTTATTTATTTTTTGAATTTAAGGAGGTACATACCAAAGTTGTAGTCGAACTGTACGATCCTCTAAATACATGGTCTTTGACAGGAAGTCAATACCGATAGTAGGCTGAAATTTTAATAATTATTAATAAATGATAGAAACAGAGAATTATCTTTTTTATTTTTGTTTTCCTTTCTTTTTTACAATTTTTGTTGGTTGCAAGGTCAGAAGCAAAACTAGGCCATATTATGATATACAGGTAAAAAATTAAGGAAACTACTTGAAACAACTACAAGACAATTGGATAAACTGAATTTGAATTGTACAGATTGGTGATATCCAATACGATATACGAACTATATCGGTACTCTACCAATACCGGGCAAAACCCATTAACCCAATTATGTTTTTGGATATTTCCATGGTTGGTTTTGGAAGGTCAAGTTTCCCTTCATGGTGCTTCTTCTGGTAGCTTTACAATTACCAGACCAATACTATACCATGCACACAAATGAGATGTGATCAATTAAAACAAACAAACTAAAAACTAAAACCAAAAAAAAATCAATCATCAAACCTGGTATGAAGAATCAAATTTATCATACATGAACCGGGTTATTATGCTGGATTTTCCGACTGCTTGATCCCCCAAAAAAACCAGTTTATGCTTTGCCAAAACTGATATCGCTGCCATCTCTTTGCTTACACAAATTGTGGTGTTATATGTGATTTTTTTGCTCTTTCCCTGTGTCAATAGAAATAATATGTTTGCTCGAATTTAGGAAGAAGAGGAAACAAGAAGGGTTCAACGCTCCCGCGGGTTTTTCATTTTTCTATGTTATTAATAATATATATATATTTTTTTTTATTGCTTTGTAAAGGGCTACACGGAAGAGTACCCGTTAGATACATGTTGGTGTTGTCACAACTAGGGCTGCACAAAAAATTCGTAGTTCGTAATTCGATTCGAGTTTGATTCGAAAAAGTTCAAAAAAAGTTTGATTCGAAATTGAGTTCGTTCGAAATTAATTCAAACCAAACTTAGTTCGAAATTAATTCAAACCAAACTCAAACTGGACCTAGTTCGTTCGAAATAGGTTCGCAAACCAAATTTAGTTCGAAATTAATTCAAACGTGAACCGTTAATTTCTGCTGATAACTTATGTTCGCTGATGAAAATATAAGGCTGCCCTCAATTCTGACTTTTGAAAATTATTTCTCTAAACAAAAAGCCAGTCCAACTACAAGCCTTGTCTCACCTTGTTGTTGCCTTGTCTGTTGCTTGAAGGGGTCACAACATAAAACTGGGGTTTGATTTTTGAATGGAAAAAACCTTGTCGGTTGCTTGAAGGGGTTTAATATTTGAATGCAAAAATAGTGTGGGCTGATAATGATATCTTTTTTGAACTGTCAGGTAGGTATGGGCTGATAATGATATCTTGTTCATGTTGATACTAGAAATTTTGCTTTTCATGGTAGGATTCTGAGTTTTCGGGTAATCCAGGCTAATGATCAAAAATAGTGTGGGATGTTGAAAACCTTGCTACTGCATCTATAAAGTAATTTGTAGATGTTCAGTAGTTAGTTTAATGAAGCGAAATATGTGGCTGAAGCTTTGGATACCTGTGAGGGTTTTTTAGAAGGATTTTTCAGTAGCTAGTGCCTAGTTGTAATGAACTTTAATTTTTTATTTAGAATAATATTTGGGTTTGTAATAATTCTAAGACTTTGTTGATTGTTCTCTATTTTTATTGATATTTAAATTGTACTTTGATACTTTGGATATTTGAAAACTTTGTTTGCTATTTGGAAAATTTTGGATATTCGTAAATAGTAACAAAGTTCGAAGAAGTTCGAAATTGAGTTCGTAAAAAATTCGATTCGAAATTGAGTTCGATTCGAAATTAAGTTCGTTCGAAATTAATTCAAACCAAATCTAGTTTGAAATTAATTCAAACCAAACTCAAACTGGAGGTAAGTTCGATTCTGTTTGATTCGTTTGCAGCCCTAGTCACAACTATTATGTGCACCAGGAGTATACCCGTATGAAGATTATAATTAAGCTGCGGACTGCATTTTTCTTTACCATTTTTCTTCCTTTTTTTCTACATAAAAAGATAAAAGTATCATTGAGATAAAAAAAATATTTTTTTACTATTCCAAAATAGATCCTTCCCTAGATATATATCTTCAAATTTCTAAACCTCAATTTTCCCTTTCCTTCATACAAACAATAAACAAAACGGTTCCAAAACAAGCTAGAAAAAAACCAATAAAATAATGATCACACAAACGAAGGGAGAAAAAAGAAAAGAAAATCTCAAACTCTAAATCTATTTAACTACCGCCTCTCACTCTACACCTCTTTCCTTCGAGTTTTCACTTCCAACGTAACAATACCATTCTCTCTTTCTCGTTTATATCTCCTTGAGCGGAGAGGAGAATAAGGAAGAGGAGAGGGAGCCGAGCCGACCAGAGTCGAGAGCGTGGTATTCTCGGAGCTCAGAGAGTAGAGTCCTCATCTCGATCGGAACGCGATGGTGAGTAAATCCGGTCATGGAGCGATGTGTGGATTAAGCTATTATGATGATTATGAGTGTATATAAGTATGATTATAAGAGTAGATCTAGAAATTTAGAGGATGATTAAGGGTGATTAGAGTAATTTAGAGATTTTTGTGAGAATAAAAAAGTAAATTTAGATATTAGAATCACTTAACTTGTTATAAATACATTTTTTATCAATCAAATTATTAGTAAATATAAAAGCCACTAACCTTTAAAAAAAAAAACAATCACACAAACTAAGCAAAGGAAGACCAGGCCAAAGAACTACAACAAAAGGAGCAAGCACATGAATCAATATCCTCTGAGGTAACATAATATTTTTCTTTGAATCACAGTCGTTTGATCGGAATCCGGACTAATTCGGCCCGAAGTGGAACACATAAGACTCTTTTAATAGTCATGCAGACTCTGATTAGATGGTCCTAATTCAAACAGAAATATTTCGTTACCTTAGGTGATACGAATTCCAAGCACATCTGCACACCTCAACTATATATGTATATACGCAAAAATTGTCCTCAAAGATATGTTGTCGTACACTTTTCAGAGAGGTTGTGTTGAAGCCCAATGCCCCAAACAAATTGAGCCATTTTCAAATTGGTAGGACATGATTAGAATAAGTGAGAGACGTCTTTCTCTTCTTGGTTGCAAAGACAGTGAACTTCCCCTTCCAGCCATTCCTTTTGAAGACATTTTTTGTCAGAATATTGTTGTGCCGAGTAAAATGTTAGACAGATTATATATATCATCTGAGCTATTCCTAATTTTATTAGGGCATGTTCGGCTCATTACTGTGTGTGTGGGAAAAAAAAAAATTCACTCAGACTTCACGAATTTTGTCCCACCCTCACAGTAATCGGCCAGTTCAAAAACTTCAGAACCCGTTCCCATATCTCTGCCGAACAGGCTCTTAATTAGTGTTTGAATGGGTGAGTATACTGAGTAAATGTGAGAGGTCAAGTCTCCTAACTATTTAATATTTATAAAAAATTGTTCCTTTTGAATTTTGAACCTGCGACCTTTTACACGGTGGACATTGGCTTTACCACTAGATCAAAAACTGATTCTCGATGGGTGAGTATAGTTTGAAATAGCCGCTAACACCTACTATTTTGCTATCCTGATAAAAGATTAGGAGTACTTTGTAATTTGATATAGCCATGTATTAGTTTTTCTTTATGTTATTGTTTTTTTTTTTTTCCTTTTTCTTCTTTTTTATGTTTTTCTTTCTTTGACTTTGTAAATTTGGATGCACTGGCATACCCTTAATGAAATCTAAAAGCTTGACTTTCACATTCCTACTTCAAAAAAACAATGAAATTTTATTAGTGGAAGCCTAATAATTGCCCCCTCAAATAAATTCCCGAGGCCCCCAAGTATTTAATGTCAACTTTCACTTTCAAGCTCATATCCAAGCTTTTAAAGCTTTGTTTATAATCTTTTACAATGCTATTCGCAAGCATTTAAATCTCTATCTGCAAGCATTTAAATTCTAAATCTGGATAGTTTTAACTCCTAATTACTTTTGTCTTCAAGCCAAAAAAAAAAGATTCCTTTCACCCACTTTTTTTTCCTCTGGTCATTCTCGTCCATTTTTCTGACGATCCGTGATGAATTTTGTGAATCTAATAATACAAACAGTTTCTACTCGATTTTCTCTTTCAAATGAGATCCATAAAGAAATATTTTTGAGTTTTTTTTTCATATTGTTGTTTTTATTTTTATTTTAATGTAAAGTTCATGAGAACTTTAAATTATCAAGCTTTTAAACATAAGTCTACAACCTTTTAAACCTGACATGGAAACTATTTAAATTTTTTTTAACACAACTACTTTAAATGCGTGATACTATATGATCGACATCAGAGATTTAAATGCTTGAACGTAGTAGTTTAAATAGTAGACATCAGAGATTTAAATGGTTATAGACTGATATTTAAAATCTTGAAAATTTAAAGTGCTTATTCAAATTTACTTCTGAAAAAACAAATGACATGAAAATAACTCAAAAGTATATTTCTTTATAGATCTCATTTGAAAGAGAAAATGGAGTAGAAAACGTTCGTGTTTTTAGATTCGTCAAATTCATCACGGATTGTCAGAAAAATGGACGATAATGATTAGAGAAAAAAAAAGTGGATGAAAGGAATCTTTTATTTTTTGGCTTGAATTAAAAAGTAGTTAGGAGTTAAAACTACACAATTTATGATTTAAATGCTTGCACATAGAGATTTAAATGCTTGCGAGTAGTATTGTAAAAAGTTATAAATATAATTTTAAAAGCTTGAATATGAGCGCTGGAAATGGAAGTTAGATAATTTGGAAAAATTATAATTTTTAGATATATATAAATCTAGAAATTGTGTGTATTCATAGTAGATGCAACTAGCACTAAGAGAGGACATAAAATGAGTCCCACCAAAAATCCAAAAATAACAATTATTAGAAGAGGACGTAAAATAGGTCCCACCACCGTGTTTCAATTTGGAATTCGATGAAATCCTTAGGTACATTCGGAACGCATAACCTCTCGTTTGTATCTATGCGCTAGAAAAATTATCCGATGAAATCGTTAGGTACATTTGGAACGTATAACCTCTCGTTTGTATCTATGCACTAGAAGGGTAAAGTCAAATTGAGTAAGGTGTATTTATTTTCTTGCATTTATTTTTATGAAGTTGCATTCTACTAACACACTTAGTCTATAAAAATCTTAGCTCAAAGAATGGATCAAAAATTTAAAAGGATAAAAAATGAGTATTTATTTATTTTAAGATTTCTTTTACCATGATGATCTTAAGACGGTTGTCTTCAAAATATTTCAAAATAAAATCAAAGTGTTGTGAATGCAAAGATTTCCATTTTCCAAAATTTCACAAAGTACAAATGTTAGGAATTGAGTATACATTTTTGTATTAAGTTAATTCTTAGAATATTTACCAATAATTTCAAAATTCTTGTTCAAGGGACAATTTTAGTCAACCTATCTCTTTTACTAATTTTGTTCAAAAACGAATAAAAGTTTAAGTTTGGTGGTGTGATGAAGTCAAAACATATAGCGAAAATCACTATCTTTTTCTTTCGAAAAATGGCAAAAAGTGAATGCAAAGTAACTATTTTTTCAATTTATTTAACGCAAATGTGTTTTTAGGTATTTTTGGCAGATTTTTTAGAAAATTGCGTATTTAGGGCAAAAACAGAGAAAAAGTGTCGTATTTAGGCGATTTCTGAATGAGGCATCAAAATAGGACATTACATGGAGCATGCAACACCTCACACGAAGTGCACAACATGCGAAATGACAAAAATACAAGAAAATTCACTAACAAGAAGCCGTGCGGCCTCCTCTATACCGCATGCGGCATACCCTAAGGCCGCACGATCTGTGGATTGTCCTAAAAATAGGCGATTTCTCTGATGGGCCTTCCAGAAGAGCGCGAATTCCTGATGGGCCTTCTAGAAGGACGCATTTTCTTAAGAGCCAAGCTATTCAAGCTATTTTTGGCTTCATCTATCCAATAATGGGAGGACCCCACGTCCCCCACTACTTCCACTATTCCACCTCTCATTTAGTAAGACTATAAATAAATAGAATTCAGTGTGAGTGTTTAATTGTATCAAGTCCAAAATAATAGACTAGCAATCATCATTGTTAGGTTAGGTTATAAAGTTACTTAGAGCGATAAAGGTAGCTATTAGAAGCCAAGCTAGAGAAGAAGACATCATCTAAGGAGGCAGAAGTTCTTCCATCTTTAATTGAGTTGTAATTTAATTATGTTCTCCTTATTTTATTTCTTTTATTTTGCCATGGTCATGAGAAACTAAACTTCTCATCTCTAGAGTGAGGGTAGTATTTGAATTCTTAATTATGTTTTAGTATATGTTTATGTTTCGTTTATGTTATGGTTTGAGTTTTTCTTTGCACTTTAAATTCATTTTTATTATATTCTTGCATACAAAATTTTGTCCACTATATGCCAATGATCTTCATATACCAATAGGTGTTAAGTCGTTGCATTCTTATGTGAGAAGGATAATGCATGTAAGTACTCCAAACACGTCGGCTAACGAGGCTTGGCAGCGGTTCAAAGACTAAGGTTAGAACCCAGTGGGCTCCCTTGGCATGATAATAAAAATTGTACATTTAAATAATATTAGAAGACACTTAGATTAAGTAGGGTCTTTGAGATATTTCAACTACAGGATAGTATAGGGAAATAATATAACTGCGTATCTAAAATACTTTAGTCTTGATAGCTCAAAAGCTGATTGCAAGATTGGAAAACCTTTCAAATCACATAAACAAACATCCAGCACACCCTGCGGGTAGTGACAGTGCCGCATGCGGGGTAGCTATGGGGCAATCTAGGACGCATGCTATAGTGAAGTACCGCATGCGACGTAGAGAGACGTCGAAACTTATACTTACATGATTAAAATGGACAGAAACCTGAATCCTAGAGACTCTCTATCTACTGTTTAACCTTAACCTTGATTGCAATTAGCACCACCACCTCAAACTTTCAAAAAAAATCGATAACCTAGACTAGTAAAAATTATTTAAAATCTAATACACTATCATTGCAAATCGACACCTCAATCATACTACACGGTATAATCATGCGCTTGTGATTTGAACTTAAGTAGAAATTAGAGTTTATAAATCTTTAAAATAGTAATTCACTTTGGACTCATCAATGCGCTCGAGTATAATGACTCGGGGGGGCCAGAATATTTCCTTTATTAGGTACTTTCCTATGTGATTTTTTGTGGTGTTTCAAATGAATGTTTTACAATGGATAACTTGAGTATCTTCATCTCACTATCAAAGAAATTGTAATTACCGATGTGGCCCTAGCAAGTTAAGTTGCAGGAATGTTAAGCATGCACTTGCTAAATTAGTAATTTATTTAAAAGTGTCACATAAACTTTTGCCATTATTTTGCAACTAGTATGAGCATCTTCATCCCTGCAATTGTGAAAATTTACTATCTTTTCTAATTCTAAAAAGAAATTCCACACTAACAAAAATTGAACTTGCAGGGATTAAAAACATTCTAAATTAATTGGATGAAAATTATTAAATTGATGATGGTGCAAATGAACTGGGTTTTAACCTTAGTCTTTGTCAAATTAAAAATGTGCCATTATAGTTAATACTAATTATCCATTACTAAGACTATAATTAATCAATGATTTTTTTGTCATGGATCACGTACATTAGGTAGGACCTAGGTTTCTAATGGAGTGTAAAGAAAGAATACAATTAACCCTAAAAAAACAATTTTTCTTTTCATATTTCCAATATGCAATGGAAATTTTGTGACTTCCAAATTACCATATTGAAAATAAAAAAGGTTTGACTTGATGAAGGGACTCAAAACTGTTCATCGGCTTTATATTGTGCGGAATACACCGATACCATGCATGTTCAAAGAATTCCCAAGGTTGACCGATCATAGAGCCGGCTTTATATGTTTAAGAGTTATTAAATAGGAGTAGAACAGGTATAAAGGAATTAATTAAAAAGAATGAAAATAATTAAAGAAAACGTGGCTAGGAATAATTCACATTTTTTTTTCTTTCTTCATCATAATCTTCTCTCTTGTATTTAAAAATATAAATTCAAGAATGTACTCATAATTTAGAACAATCCATAAAATTCGGGATTATGCTGAGCAGCTTCATGCAGTCATACGCTACTGCTGTGTAACAACATGCGATCAAGAATTTAAACTTTATTTTGTTAAAAAAATTGTTATATTTTTTGGCACGAGATAAATGTGATAAATTAAATTCTTCTTAGGCGGCAAAAACATGGTGTTTAAACGGTCATACAATCCGTGAGATAAAAGCGAGGATGACAGATTGTTGATAAGAAAAGTCTGACGTGTTCAATTTCTGTGGCAGACTTTCCCTGTTTTCTGTTCATAGCGAATCATTAGAAAGCTATTGACACTATCAAAGTAGAAGGTGAAGACTGGACCGGGTGCGAACTGGACCAGCTAGCGGGCCGGTCTGACGGATCGGATGCGAACCCGAGTCAATTTCTTCGTCGTGCGTTTTCCTGGCCCAGCGAACCCTGCCAGAAACGCCTGGTCAGAAGCGAACTTGTCTCCCCGTTTGCTTGCAGGGTCTGAAAAACAACATAACCAATATTAGGTGGGCCTGGTTATAAAATTTCTAACAGATATAAATTTAGTAGCAGCGACGAAGCATCTCCGTTGGATAAGATTAAAAGTGGAGACAGTGGGCTTATTGTGGCTTTGATAGTCCGTGTATAAATAAATATTGAATTTTTTTAAACGTTTTTATATGTTTTAGTCCTCCTTATAATATACTAAATGTGTATTTGTAACCTAGTAGTTAGAAACTTAAAATTTATTTTTATGAGTACAGTGATTTGGGCTCAAATTTCACTACCGCACAATATACATTTTATATTTTAGCCTCCCCAATTTATGTTTCAACCATACAATATCTATTTTTTTTTTCTAGTTTTGTCACTGTTTATGTAAAAGATCACGACATTTTGGATGTGCTTTAATTGACATCAAAATCTTGAAAAAAATACACTGACGTGGATAATTTTCTAGTATTAATTAGTTATTCATGTGATTGGTTCATATAAAAATAAAAATGAAAAATGACAATATTTTATGTGTATGTAAAGAAAATAATATAAATCACATCTTGAGTTTTAGAATATTTGTATTAAAAATTTAAAAAAATGGAACCGACATACAAATTTAATATTTTGAATATTCTTTTTTTTTTGTGTATTTTATCTTCTTACTTGTACTTCTGTTGTTTAATAGTTTATTAATGATTATTTAGGGGCACTGTTTTCATTTATTATTGGCCAAACAATTCCAACTGCACTGCTTTGCACAGTGCAACATGCGTTGATTGGACGTGGTACTTCACATTTCAATTGTTCTTCACATTTCAATTGTAGTGTTTTATTTTATTTTAATTTAGATCTTTATTCTAAAACAAACATGATCAATGAACTCTCTTTTTAAAAAGAAATGAAATGCTACTGATTTTAGTTGTAAAAATGTAAAATCGGTCAATTGAAAACTACTGTGCATTTCTCCGAACACTTGGAACCTCTTAATGAATGAACTGACAACTATTGAAAACTTCAATTCATTAAATTGGCTTGCTTCGAGACGACAATGAAGAATGAATGAATGCAGAGGCATACGTTACCTTACGTGTTTGTATTACAAATATATTGTACAAATATTTAATGATACGATTAAAAAAATACATTGTTTATTTTTTTAAGATGTCATAAATAATAAATCATTAAATAGGTTCAGAGGACGGTTGTTTTATTCGTCTCTCTTTCATCGAGATTTTTATTAATATCCAACATTAAATACAAAATAACATAATTATTCAGGTTTCGTGACTATTTTTAAAAATGTCCAAACTGGTCATTTTTTGGCCGGTTGGATTAAAAATTCGGACCCACCATTTTTGGCCAGTCAGGAGGGTTTTTTTTTTAAAATATTCCTTAGATTACTTCTTTTGATGTATAATTAGCATAATTATATAAAATATGCTAAATTACTTGAAATTATGTTAGATTACGCTAAAATACGTTAAATTACGCTAAGAGAGACGATATCTTCACTGAGAAGGCGAAAAACGACGACGAAACTTCAAACGGCCACAAAACGGCGCTCGAGTATCCGATTTCAGCAAATGACCAATTTTCAGAAAGTTTGCGAAAATATGCATGTGTCGGTGACCACTTAGCCGTTTTTTAAAATTTAGAATTGCCAAAAAACAAAGGGAAGAGCCTCAAAACTTGAGTTGAAGTTTCCAATTAAGATTTTCATTTCTATTTTCGATCTAAGTAGCTCAGTAAATTAGTTATATAATGAACTTGTAGAATCCCAATTTTTACTATTTTTGAAACTTTTTTACTATTTTTTATTATTTATGAAAGATGGCACAAAATCGGTCTAATTTAGCGTATTTTAGCATATTTTAATGTAACTTAACATAATTTTAAATAATTTAGTGTATTTTAGTATAATGATGCTAATTATAAATTAATCTAATAAATATTAAAAAAAACTCCTGACTGACCAAAAAATGACTGGTCCGAATTTTTAACGCAACCGGCAAAAAAATAATCGGTTTGAACATTTTTAAAATTAGTCACAAAACCTGAACAATTCTGTTACTTTGTATTTAATGTTGGATATTAATAAAAATGTCGGTTCTTTCATCCCTTGAATTGTTTTTTTTTTATTTGTTGAGGATAATATTTATATGTTATTCAATTGAGGTCTAATTGATTTGTGAAGCGTCTTTACTCACCCACCAACGGCCCTAAACCCCCTCCAAAAAAAAGTAATAAATAAATATCCGATTGCAATTAACACGTTATTTATTCGTTTTTTCTTCCCAAATGCCACATAAGACAGCTCTACTGTAGAATCTAAAATTTGGGGTATGTTCAACAGTTAATGTATAACTGTTAAATACATTGGATGAATTTAAAAACAATAGAGAGAAATCAACTCCATGAGATTTAACATTAGAGTTTTGGTAAGAAATAATTCTTTGTAAAAAGTTTGGTATAATTTTTTGTAAGAAGTTCGGTATAATGTTTAAAAACACTAGAGAGAAATCAACTCCATGAGATTTAACATTAGAGTTTTGGTAAGAAAAATTCTTTGTAAAAAGTTTGGTATAAATTTATTGTGTTGGAATGTGCGTGGCTTGCATGCAAGGCAAGTGTGCCCTTCGAGGTTTAGAGAATTTGCGGCTTTGGATGCGGATGGAAGTAAAGGTGGGATTTTACTCGTGTGGAGTACAAATTATCAATCCATGTTTACTTCTGTTGGCACCTATAGCGTTACAGTAATTATTAAAAGAGATAATTTATTCATGATCACTGGAGTATATGGACCTCAAGCTAACAGGGACAAATTGATTTTTCTAAATGAACTAAAAAACATAATGTCTCTCAATAACCTTCCTTGGATAATTATGTGCAACTTCAACATAATTAGATCATTGAATGAAACAACAGGTGGCCTTGGCAATATGGGTATTGTGCTGGAATTCAATAGAATCATTTCAGACTGGAACTTACTTGATGTTCCCCTGACGGAACGACAGTATACATGGTGTAACAGACGCCCCACACCGACCTTTTCTAAACTAGATAGGGTCTTGCTATCGGGTGACTGGAACATGTACACTTGGAGCTACACAAAACTTGACGGACATTCCCTCAGCAGCATCGGACCACGTGCCGTTGTGGGTCGAGGTCAAACCGCACAACAACAACAGGAAAAGACGGTTCAAGTTCGAGTTATTTTGGCTGAGGCATAGAGGAATTAAAGATGTGGTAGCGGCAGCATGGAATACGGTACCGGTTTCTAACTCCCCGGTACAAAATTTTGTTAAGAAATTAAAAGCAGTTGCTACACAACTCAGACAGTGGGTGGACACAGTGTTTGCTAAGAAGGAGACCTACCTAACAAGGTCCAAATGGGTCATCCAACAGCTAGACACCGTGGAGGAATCCAGAAACCTTAATAATATGGAATTTGCAATGAGAATTAAACTGAGAGAGCAGATCTTCCACTTGGCGCTTATAATTGAATCAAAGTGGAGACAGAGATCGAGTTGTCACTGGTTGAAATTAGGGAATAGAAACACAAATTTTTTTCATGCATCGACAAATGCACGGAAAAATTCAAACTTATTGGGAGGCTTAAAAAAGATGATGGGTCTGATATTTTGCCACATAATTCGGACCAGGAGCTCTTTCAACACTTCAAGTCCCTATTCGGAATGCAGACACATTTGACAACTCCATTTGACCTGACCAGACGGGTCAGACCGAACCTCACATCCTCCCTAATACACCTAGATGATCATATCTCACGAGAAAAAAATCCAACAAGCGATCTCTCAAATGCCAAAAAACAAAGCCAACAGACTGGACGGACTTTATGTCCTTGATTGAAAAATTCCAGGCACGAACGGCAAGTTTGGGAGTTATCAACAGAGCTGCAATCACCTTGATCCCAAAGGTACAGTCTGGGAGTTATCAACGGCAAGTCCTTTCTTTTTGCAACAAATCAAAGGTACCGTCGGTTATGTATAAGGTGGATTTTGAGAAGGCGTTTGATTCGGTAAACTGGTGTTTCCTCACTAATTTAATGATCGAACGGGGCTTCTCCCCAAGATTCCTATCCTGGTTACTGGAAATTCTTCAATCTCCGCTTCGACAATTAGGGTAAATGGCAATTATACGGACTATTTTGTGCACAAAGAGGGCTCCGTCAGGGCGATCCACTCTCTCCTCTTTTGCTCATCATTGTTGCGGACTCGCTAAACTGGCTTATCAGTACTTCAGTCCCGATTATGCACCTATTGATTCATTTCCCTCCGCAACCAGTGCAGTATGCGGACAACACGATAATAATTGCTGAGGCTCATCCGAAAACTCTGAAGGTCATGTCCCTCATACTACAGGTCTACGAAATAATTACGGGGTTAAAAATAAATAGAGCAAAGAGCTCATTTGTCCCAATTGCGATCCCGGATAACCTAATAACCATTGTAGAAAGGATACTTCAAACCCCGCGAGCGAACTTACAAGTAAAATATTTGGGTCTGCCACTTTCAGTTAAAAAACTGAGAAAAATGGATTTCCTACCACTTATAGCGATGGTACAAGGAAGGGTGGCATTCTGGAAATCTACTATGTTGTCACTTGATAGGAGAAACACTTTGATAAATTCGGTCCTTTCGTCGATACTGATGCACTACATGTAGGACATGTCTATCCCAAAATGGGTAAACTGACAGGATTAGACGGAATTTTCTATGGAAGGGTAAGGAAATGTGCAAGCCTATCAACTGCCTGGTGAATTGGGAGCGAACATGTGCCTTGAAAATCAAGGGAGGCCTAGGGATCATTGACCTTCATATGCACAACAAAGCCCTCCTCACGAAGTGGATTGGGTCATGCAGACCAATAAGCAGAGCAACTGGACGGAGGTCCTCAAGCAGTTATATGGGATTGAGGATATCACCCAACTAGATATGAATTCAGATCACTCATACTTCATGAAGGATTTAGCCTCTCTCACAGAATTTGTTTCGACTTCAACAACAACTCAACAGGGGCAAGAGTCCCTCATTTGAAAATGGGAAGCGAGTGAACTTTCTTCACAGCGTCAGCATATTGGGTCATGCACGACAAAGGTCTAACATGCATGTACTCCGTACGTCTTTGGAAGATTAAGATACCACCAGAGGTCAGATTTTTCTTATGGGTGTTATTACAGAATAAATTGTTAACAAGAGAGATACTCATTAGGAGGGGGTGCAATGCGAGTAGTGGATGCAAGTTATGTGGTGACAACTGTATGAAAACGAGCGTACACCTGTTCTGGGAGTGCTCATTCGCTTCAGCATTTTGGCAACGAATGGTACATTCTCACGGTGGACAGACAATCATGGTGGGTTGTACTTCTCATATCGATCTTTGGATTTCGCACGCAACTTCATTGGATGCAGCACGGCGAAGGGTGTGGGACGTAACATGGTCAACATCACTGTAGGCCATCTGGCGTGAGCAGAAAGTTTAGATAGAAGAGATCTTTTTTTTTTCTTTCTTTCATTATTTAGAGCTACAGTGTAAATATTAGCTAAATGGTCTATTTGGGTCTTGTAAGTAACTTTTTTAATCAATGAAAAATATAAGATGGCAAAAAAAATTTGTAAAAAATTTGTATCGAGAATCCATTTTTAAACTAATGATAAAGAACAATGTATTTTGTGAAATGTTACGGATTAGAAATCCGAATTGAAAATCTTTATGAATTTTAAAATTTTAAAAACTGAACCTGCCAACTGTTTTACTGAAAAAAAAAAAAAAAAAACTGCCAAAAAAGGAATCGGAATGTTCACAGCTTTAAAAATTACACGTTTCCCATCTGTGCAATGAAGACCTAATTAAGGTAACATTGCTTGAAAATCTAATCTTATGTAGGCAATTATCAACTTCTTAAATTCTATACCGAACTTAGGTGGCAGTCATGAATTTGCACACTGACTATGAATGTTGACAACCAACTCCGATGCATTCATTCGGAAAAGTACAGCAGAAATAGTTTTTGTATTTATCGCATCATTATTTGGAAATTTTTCTTTTAAAATTTCCGAGATAAGATTCACCTAAAAGTACCTTACATTTTTATGAATCACAAGTTGATACTTTGAGCTTAAAACGAATTCAATAGGAAAGAAGACATGGCTCTTTTTGCTTTGTCTTTATCATTTAGTTCTTTTCTTGCGTTAGTAAAATTGAATATATGTTTCTTTTTTGTGTTTCCTTTATTGGCATGATATGGCATGCTCCTTTGTGTGCACAGGATATATATGGGACATCAGGGGCGAATCTACATACAATGAATGTGGGTCAATTGATCTCCATTTATTTTGAAATTTTTTTTTATACCTTATTTTAATATAGTTTAAAATAAAATATTATGGATAGTGTGAAAATTAACCTCCATTCATAGTAGAAAAATTTTATATGCTTGACCCCCATTCACGTTTGACCCTCATAGTCTGAAAGTCTGGCTCCGCTCTTGTGGGACATATTATGTGATCAATAATCTTTCTAATTCCTGTTATATATATTTCAGGACAAGTACCTTCTGGTATGAATTTTGAAACAGGAGGTTTTTCTAGTTACTGTTGTCATTATCTTAACCAATTATATGATCACTAAATAAGGTTCATATTAATGGATCCACATAAGTGGTTCTGTTTCATTTTCAATGTCGCTACATTAATTTAAACATGTTAATTAAGATTACCTACTATAAATATATTCAAAATTAAGTAATAATAATAATCACTCTACATAACACTGCATGAAGTACGTACGACACAACCATTTGCATGTGTGCTGCATGGTGTTTCACAAAACATATCAAATAATTAACATTATGTTCAATTTACATGCTAAATGTATAATATAGATGTGATATATGTGTCACTATATTTTTTTTCATGATGATACTGAGATGAAAATTCATAAAAATGTTAAAAATACCACATATCAAAACACACAATTAATTATAAATTTCGAAAGCCATCGCGCCCGGTGTTAAATGTTCGTTTTTACGACAAATTTAATTAACATGTCAGCACATTAAGTGACGCGTTGTTAGCTATGCTGTGCTCACACGTCACAGGCACCAAACATGGCGAGTTTGGGACTTCGGGGGCATGGCATGCATGGCAATATGGCACCGAAATTTTTATTTATACCATTTTTAAAAAATAAATTAATAAAATAACCATCGTTTTTGGTCAATTCTAAATCTAACACGGCAGCAGAATGCCGGAGCGGACCCATATGGGGGGTGCCGCAGAATGCCGGAGCGGACCCATATGGGGGGTGCCGCAGAATGCCGGAGCGGACCCTCATATGGGTCCGCAGAATGCCGGAGCGGTCCCAGGGGCCACAGAATGCCGGAGCGGTCCCCAGCCTATATAAGGGGCCGCTGGGTTCCGATTTCATAATATCTCATTTCAAGTTTCAATCCCTTCGACCTCGGGTAAGTTTTCTTCTTCTTCTCTAGTTTTAATTTTTAGTGTAGAGTAGTAATTAGGTGTAGGTTTAGGGTTTAGGATTAGGATTTAGGGTTTAGGGTTTAGATTTAGCATTTAGAATTAGATATTAATTTAGGATTTAGAATTAGAATTGTACCCAAATTTAATTCGATTGTACCCAAATTTAATTAGAATTGTATCCAAATTTAATTCGATTGTACCCAAATTTAATTAGATTGTACCCAAATTTAATTAGAATTGTACCTAAATTTAATTAGAATTGTACCCAAATTTAATTCGATTGTACCCAAATTTAATTAGAATTGTACCCAAATTTAAACCGGACTTTTACCAAACTCTCATATTTGACCAAAAATTATCCAATACAGCATGAGTACCAGTAGACCATCCTCCAGTAGACCATCCTCCGGTAGGGGTACACAGCATGCTCCTACAGCCACGCCATACGAGATGTCTCAGTACATCGAGACAGCATTGGCGGATGTTCCGGGTATCCGGAGTCGCACCGACAGGGTCAGCGACTTCTTGTGGTATCTGAATGCGGAGCATCGGATTTTAGAGGCTGCCACTGGGGTAAGTAAATTTGTCATATTTATAAATTTGTCATTCCGAATTTTTGATGAATGAACTTGATCTGATTATTTAATTAAATGCAGAGTTTGGATGCGGTTACGGTTCGTCACAACCGCCAGCATCTACGGTACCAGCCGGCGTACGGGGGGATTTTACGCTCGATGGGATTGTACCAGATATCCCAGATGGGCGAGGAGAATGTTGACGAGGGTTTATCTTCTGGCCTCGTTGAGCGATGGCGTCCCGAGACGCACAGCATTCATCTCCCCCATGCTGAGATGACAGTCACCCTACAGGACGTCAGTTGCCTGTGGGGTATGACTATTATTGGGGAGCCGGTCACGGGCGTCGAGTACGGAGATTTTCGTGCATTGTGCTTGGAGCTATTGGGTATCCCGCACGAGGATCTCCAGAAAGAGAAGAAGAGAGGTGAGAAGACTGTGGTCTCGCCCAGCTGCATCAGCTTGGCAAAGCTGCGGGCGAGATTCCAGGTCTTTCCGGATCGACCAGATCAGGTATTTGCTTGTACAAGATTTAATTTAAATAGTATTATATTTATTTTCTTGTAAGTAATGTTCTAATTTAAATCTATAACAGGTGGTTATTGACCGATATCTGCGCGCCTATATTTTGGAGATGATCACCTGTCGGTTGTTTTCGGATTCGCATGGAGATCAGGTGCGGCTGTGTTACCTCGAGCTTCTGCGCGACCTGTCCACTGCGGGCAGGTTCAACTGGGGAGGTGCCACGCTGGCATGCCTATATAGGTAAGAAACACCTTCTTATAAATATTTTCAAATAGTATACATCGTAGTGTAGTAACAATGACTTTGTTTTCTTGTAAAGGGGTCTTAACACAGCCTGCCTGAAGAAGAACAAGACCTTCATAGGACCGTGCATGTTACTACAACACTGGTCCTACGCACATCTGATTGTTGGCCGTCCAGTCCTGGCCAGCAAGACAGATGTGCCGCAGTGGGGCAAGCCCGAGCCGGACAACTGCCCTGCATTTGCCGCCAAGTACTGCTATCCCAAGATTTGGGTGGGTGCAGGGCATGGCGCGTCTCTCGGCATCACATTCTGGAGACAGGAGATCGAGCATCTCAGAGATGATGCCGAGTTTGTCACTTGGGAGCCCTACAGAGATTATGTAAGTTTACTTTTATTTTTATTTTTATTTAAATTTTTTCCAGTTCGACTTGATATACGATATTAAATCTATACTTCCAGGTCGAGGTGGATGGCGCACATCGGTCATATCTTGAGATATTGCCGGAGCGATGTCGTCAGCAGGAGCGTTTCTGGCGTGCAGAGGTGCCGCTCATATGTTTTCAGGTACCGTAATTTCTTTATGCTAGTTATTTACACAATCAACTTAATTTAATAAAAACAGTCTAACGTATTAATATATATAGATCATCGAGCACCATTACCCCGGACGGGTCATGAGACAGTTCGGGATGCGCCAGCTTGCTCCGCCCCCGGCACCGATCAGCGAGGATGTCTGGCGAGCTCTGCACCATCCCAGGGAGACCACTGCAGGCAAGGACTGGGGGATTACCCGTGCCGATTACGTGTTCGAGGCAGGACAGGCAGATCCCCCATTGGCCGAGCCCGACCGTCAGATGGATGTCGCGCCAGTGTAAGAAATTTTATTAATTCAAAACTTCAACTATGGCTTTTTGATTGGAATATCTAACATTTGTTGTAATTCGTACAGACCTTACAGAGATTGGTATCAGGATCACGGCGCGTACACCATATTCATTGAGGGATACATCGCGACAACCCGCACGAGCGGGTACCGAAGCCGAGGGATCGTAGAGGACGGATCCACGGTATTATCCCCGCCGGCGCACCTCTCGCAGCCACGGTATTTTTAATTTGAAGTTTCAAATTCAAAACTATTAATATTTACAATTGTACAACTTCTTCATAATTTTTTCAATTTTCAGGCATTATATCTTGTCAAGAGTTGCGTCATAGGGGCTACGATGGCCGTCACCAGGGGATGGAAGAGGCTCGGGAAGGTCATCCTCAAGCACAACGTACCCGCGGTGTGCCAGTGTGGGTACAGGGCGCGCCTCGACTCACTACTGAGGTGCGCTGGCTTGGGCGGTGTTGATGCGGTCGACGACATATCTGACGAGCCCGATGTCTATGTCCCCTACACTGGTGATGAGGACGTGTTTGCACCCGTCCATGATGCTGAGACGGTCGGTCAGGCGTTCGACCGAGGTGCCGAGTTGATGCGCCGAGCAGCACATGAGGCCATGGGATCCCAGTCTAGGATGCCTGCCGAGGTATAATTTAAATTAAAATACGTAATGTGATTTTTTTTCTTATTCAATACATTATCTAATTTGTAAGTTACTACAGGGTGGAGACGAGGAGGACCTGGGCTTCGATATTGGGACTGAGTATGGCACAGAGGGAGATGGACTGTATTCACCGGGTTACAGTCCCACTCAGACAGCACCTCCTGCCTATCAGCCAGGGTATGTTCAGACAGAGCCCATCCCGCCGTTCCCTGGCCAGTTCCTCATAGCAGGTACACTCACCCTTTCCTCCACGATGACCCCATTGCCAGACAGGCGTTTTTATTCACGCAGGCTGAGTCTGGACAGACCACTAGTTTTTGGTCCTGGGGTCCAGCAGACATCCGAGATTGAGGAGGTTCGCCAGGAGCCGGTTCAGTCTACGGATGTCCAGGCAGCCGACTCAGCATCCTCCGCAGATACTGACGAGACGCCACTATGCAGCGGGGTCGGGGGTTTAGGAAGAAGAAGGCGAGGACGGATGTTTAGTCCAGAGCCGTAGATTTTCATTTATTGTACTGTTAGATGTTTTGGTAGATTCTTATTTGTAGTATTGGTAGATGTTTTGTCAGATACTTATTTATTTCGTTGATTAGTTTCTTATTTGTTTGATTTTGTTGTTATTTATTTATTTTGTTGTTGATTTCATTATCTCAGAGTACACAAAAGAATTTCAAAGAAACCACATATCTAAAATATCTGAAATATTTCAAACGAACGACATATCTAAAATACGATACGACTAAAAATCAATTTAAACCACATTCGAAACTAAATAACCTTAACAAATTAAATAACCTAACAAATTACAATTTCGTATTTCTAAATAAAAATAAAGGGACCGCTCCGGCATTCTGCGGCCCATGAGACCGCTCCGGCATTCTGCGGACCCATATAAGGGTCCGCTCTGGCATTCTGCGGCCCCCCAATATGGGTCTGCTCTGGCATTCTGCGGCCGTGTTAGATTTGAAATTTACCAGAAACGATGGTTATTTTATTAATTTATTTTCTTAAAATGTTATAAATAAAAATTTCGGAATATGGCATGCATGATTTTAGTTTTTAATTTGTACGTAGATGTGGATTTTTAATTATTTCAGTATTTTGAATTTAACTGAATGAAATATATTTTGAACAAAACAATTTGGTCATTTAGTTCGCTTCGGTTTAATATTATGATATTAAAAGTTCGGTTTTGACAACTTAAGATTAATTAAATAAACTGATCGAATCAAATGACCGAAAATATCATTTGGATAATTGGTTATAAATTGAATATTTTATTTTAATATGGTTTAACCGGATTAATGTTCACTTGATTTGATTTTATTTATAATTCGTTGATCAGATTATTTAGTCAATTCTGTATTTACAAAAACTGAAGAGTGAGGCTACGGTGCTATGCATAGCACCAATTGGGTCCGTACTATGGCTCAAAATTTGACTTTTCAAAATTCTAACGGTCGATCCGAACTGTTCAACATGATTATAAAATGAATATGTGCTTGCAAACCAAATTTTACATTTTCAAATTTTTTTACTATTTTTTCGAAAATCACTTGATCTGAACATTCTGGACCATCCAAAAACAGCCTATCTAAAAAAATAGTAAAAAAATTCGAAAAAATGTAAAATTTGGTTTGCAAGTACATATTCATTTTATAATCATGTTGAGCAGTTCGGATCGACCGTTAGAATTTTGAAAAGTCAAATTTTGAACCGTAGCACGGACCCAATTCGTGCTATGCATAGCACCGTAGCCTCACTCAAAACTGAATACAAATTTAGCTAGACGAAGTAACGACCAATTAACACCAAAGTTGTGCGTGAAAAAGATGTCAGATATTCAAAGTTCGTGGGTTTTTTGTGTATGTTGGGAAAAAAATATTAAAGAGAGGAATGTGTTTTTTCCTATAATTTTTTTTACTGTCAACTAATTTGAAAAAAAAAAATTAACAAATTTAAAATATATAATATAATAAAAAAAATAACTATTTAATTGCATGAAAATTTCTATAAAATAAATCAAATATATGCTCACTCTTAAACGAGGAGAGAGAACATGAGAAAATATTAGTTCTTGGATTATAATAAATAAGAAGAAAAAATAGAATCATATGACATGAGGGTGTTGATGAAATGACATATATAAAAAGCATTCAATCTTAATTAACCCTTTTTGTGAAGTTGTGGTTTCTGTATAAAATTTGTGAATTTTTCAACAGTTTATTAAAAAAAAACAAAGAGTAACACTTTGGTAATATGCATATTACCATACACTTTTAAAATGAATTTGAAAAATTATAATTTTTTATGTACACAAAACATATCAACTATTTAAATTAAAATAACGAATATAACATTTTTTTTTAGCAAAGTGGGAAATCAAAACGATTTTCATTGATAACGAATATAATTATATATATAACATGGAAACATGGAACTTCATTTGTTCAATCCGTTCTTAAATCAAATTCAAAATCCGACGTGGCATTTTAAATCTTTTGACCCCACCACAAGTCAGACAAATTGCCATGGGCCAACCGAAATACACCCATTGAGGCGAGAAATATTTTAATATCCAACGGCTAGTTATCTTTCTTTTCAATTTCTTTTTCTATCTTTTTATTATATTTTGAAAAATTCTAACGTACATTTAATTGATGTCTTAAGACATAATTTTCAATCTAATTTGAATTTAACCTGGTATTCATTAAAAAGAAAGTCCAGTAAATTAACTAAAAAAAAGTCAAAATTATTTATTGATGGACTAAACTACTTTAAAATTGATTCAAATTTGACACACTATTTGAATAATGAATAACACACCTACAATTTTACTTTATAAATAAATAATATTTTTAAAATATTAAATTAATTTACAATAAAAACTTATGTGTTAGAATTATTGTTTTAGTCCTGTATAGAGCGGGGCAGAATTTTTTATTTTACCATGCATCTTTCAAAAAAAAAAAACCAATAGTCATTTTTTGAAAAAAAAAAATCAAAATTATCATGTCCACATATATAATCAGTGCAACCAAAAAGGAGTATGGCTAGTATGACATCAGTGTCATTTCAACCTATATAACACCAATTCTAAACCTATCGAATCAACTTCAAATGGTGAATCCAAACCGTTCAAACCCATCTATTTCATTAGTTATGTGTTTACATGTAGAATTTATATTTTTTTTATTTTATTTAGTTTCAAGTCAGACGGTCAAATGTTGGGGTTTTTAAGCTAATTTTAGTGCATTCATTTTTCAACATTTGTTACCACTTGATTTGATACAATAATAACTCGAAAAAATAATTTTTTTTGCTTGTAAACACATCACTCATAAAGTAAATCGGTTTGAACGATTTGGATTAGTCATTTGAAGTCTATTCAATATGATTTGGAGTTGGTGTCATATAACACTGATGTCATACTAGCCGAACTCACCAAAAATGTATGAAATCCAGTGAAATCAGTGTCTGCACAAACTGATTTGATTTGGTTGCATAGATTATATCTACTGGTTGTGCATATTGTATTTGCGAATTTGGTAATTCTGAAATTTTCCCAAAAAATAGCTATTGATTTTATTTTTTATATTTGGAAAAATGGTAAGAAAAAAAAAATGGTAAGCGGAGAGCCGGAGAGTGATAGAAGAGAGAAAACATTAAAGCTCATTCAAAAAAAAAAAAAAAAAACATTAAAGCTCGGAGAAGGCGGTCATAGGTTGTGCGTTCGAACCCAACTGCCCCCATTAAATCCCCTACTTGATCTCATTCAATTCTCTTTAAATTTTGGCGCTGTCGAATAGAGTCGTCACCTCCCTTGTTTTAATTCTGAATTGAGAAATCATAACTCGTTACCAGCTCTCTTTTAATTTGGCACTGTCGAACAGATGGAGTCGTCACCTCCCATGTTTTAATTGCTGCCAATTAAGAAATTACAACTTGTTACCAAACAAATTTAAAGGAGAAACGCACAATTAACTACTTCATTGTGCAGAAATTATGATGGATAATCAAATTTCTTTATATAAGTAGTTATTTTAGACCTGTGACATATACAAATTTATTATAGACATGCATGATTTTTTATATAGTTAAAGTAAAATGTTTTCATGGAACTTCTTAACTATATATACTACCTTATTAATATTTTTATTCGTCAATTCATTTTTTCTCTTTATTTTTTAATTAACTAATCCTTATATCATGATTCTTTCTATTCATTAAAAGATATATATTTCATGTGTTTATAATGTATAACTAGTATTGTGTCCGTCCGTTGCAATGGAAACATATTATAATAGAACAAAAAAAAAAATTTACAAAATGATATTTTTACCAAAAAAAAAAAATAGATCAATGGAAAGAATAATTATTCAACATTTGAAATCAAATTGTTGGAATAATCTCACTTCGCAATACTGCACTGCATTGTACTAGTATGCAAAAAATAGAAGAGAGAGACAAGTATAACAGTGCAAGTGTTTTTTTAGAAGAAACAAACGGAAATTTCTATGACAGTTGAACATTATTTGGGATCTGATCGGAACATACCACTCAATGGAATTCATGTGATTTCAATTCAAAAGAATTCATAGCGGCAACGATGGCCACGATGAGGGGCTGGAAGAGGCTCAGGAAAGGCATACTCAAGCACAACATACCCGCAGTGTTCCAATGTGGGTATAGGTCGCGCCTCGACTCTCTACTCAAATGCGCTGGCTTGGGCTGGTGTGATGCGATCGATGACATATCTGACGAGCCTGATATCTATATCCCGTACGCTGGTAATGAGGCGTTGTTTGCAGCTGTCCAGAACACTAAGACTATCGGTTAGGCGTTCGACTGAGGTGTAGAGGAGTTGTCCCGAGCTGCAGACCAGGCCATGCCTACTCAGGATGCCGAGGTATAATTGTAATTAAAATACATAACTGTGATTTTTATTTCAAAATTCTTAATTAACTAATTTGTAAGTTACTGCAGGGCGATGAGGACGACCTGCTGCATTATAACATCTCCACAGATTTTGGCACAAAGGGAGATGGACTGTATTCTCAGGATTACAGTTCGACCCAGAGTGAGCCGCTTGCTTATTAACCAGGGTATGTTCAGACAGAGTCCTTCCCACAGTTTTCTGGGTCCTCCACACAGCAGGCATCGTACCATTCACTCAATGATGACCCCATAGCTAGACAGACGTTTTTATTCACACAGGGTGAGTTTAGACAGACTGCGGTTTTTGGTCTTGGAGTCCAGCATACATCCGAGATTGAGGAGATTCATAACGAAGCCGGTTTAGTCGGAGGATTCAGGAAAAAGAAGCCGACGACTCTATAGACTTAGCAGATAAATTATTTCGTTTGAACTAAAATGACATTTGTAGTCCAAATATGGAGTCAATGAGTCCAAATATGGAGTCAAGCATACCGTAACGTTAAAAAGAAAAATATGGAGTCAATGAGTCAATGAGTCAATATATAATGAAGTATCATGAGTCCATAGTCCAAATACATAATATGGAGTCAATGAGTCAATGAGTCAATGAGTCAATATATAATGAAGTATCATGAGTCAATAGTCCAAGGTACATGGTGCCCCTTACAAATGAAATATAGCACACTATTTAATATGTCCTTAATAATGTCCTTAATAATGCACTTAAACTATCGATCCGACGATGCTAACCTAACCTCGCATACTATTTATAAATTTGTCCTTTAAGTATGTTTTTCTTTCACTCGGTTGTCATATCTATTAAAACCAAGGTTGTAAAATGCGGTTTCCATGCGGTATGCGGAAGGCCACTGTATACCGTATATACGGTATGCGGCTGCATATGCGGATTTTCGTGCGGACTTATATATACGGATTTTAAAATGAGAATTGATATATATATATATATATATATATAAACAAGTATGCAGTAATATGCGGTGATATGCGGTAATATGCGGTATGCGGTAATATGCGGTAATATACGGTATGCAGTAATATGCGATATGCGGTAATATGCGGTATATGCGGTATGCAGTAATATGCGATATGCGGTAATATGCGGTCGAATATGCGGTAGAAATATGCGGCCAAATATGCGGTAGAAATATGCGGCCGCATATTGATTTTTCATGCGGTTGCCAACCGCATACGCATATGCGGCCGCATGAACCGCATTTTACAACACTGATTAAAACATCACATATATTTTAACCTTAGAATTTGCACTTTTTCTATTATGCATTCAAAAAAAATTGCACACAAAAAATATATATATTTTCAAAATATTAAAGACGTATGTAATAATAAACATGTAAATTCTACACGTAAAAAAAATACATTTAATTAAAAGAAGACTGGTTATTTAATTAGAGAGTTGATATTAAATCTGAAATTTTATCTTTCAATCATAGCCGTTAGCGGATCTAAAAATATACGTGCATAATATTAGAATGGAGATATAATATATTCTTAAAACAATATAATTTTGTATTATATTTCTCCATTGAATTATTACGACGTTAATCGTATTGTTTATTATTACATACGTCTTTAATATTTTGAAAATATATATTTTTTTTGTGTGCAATTTTTTTTGAATGCATAATAGAAAAAGTGCAAATTCTAAGGTTAAAATATATGTGATGTTTTAATAGATATGACAACCGAGTGAAAGAAAAACATACTTAAAGGACAAATTTATAAATAGTATGCGAGGTTAGGTTGTTTAAGTGCATTATTAAGGACATACTAAATAGTGTGCTATATTTCATTTGAAAGGTGCACCATGTACCTTAAAATAAGAAAAGGATATATGTCCTTTGCCACCTACTATTGTTTGGAATAATTGATAACAGAAATTCAATTCTTTTTTATGTGTTTTTCTAAAGAAAAATAACTTCCATTTTTTTTCTTACCATTTCTATGTATCCGAATTTTTTAGTTACCATTTCACAAAAAATAAAATAACGGAGATTTGGAATTATTTTATTTTTAGTTAGGTATGTAGATAATACTTGCACACCTCTAAGGTACACGTAGATAGATATATTATCTGCGGTTTGCATAATATTTTTGATAGAATTTAAATAAATTTGATACTGTTGAGGGTGCGTAAATAATACATGTGTGTCACTTTTTGAGGGTAGGGGTGTTCATCGGTTCGGTTCGGTTTGAACCAAAGTTATAATTTGTTTTCAAAAATAAAACCGAACCGAACCGATTTAGCATTGCAACCGAACCGAACTGAACCAAAGTTTTATTTCGGTTTGTTCAGTTTGTTCGGTTCGAACCGAAATATATTAATTTTTTTATTTAAAGCAATTGATTTATAATAAACCGAAGTATATTAAGAAATAAACCGAGGTATTAAGAAATAATCGGGATATTAAGAAATAAACCGGGATATTAAGAAATAAACCGAAGTTTTTAAAGCAATTGATTAAGAAATAAACCTGGGGCGGTCCTGGACCAAATTCATAATATATAAAATTTAGGTCGCTTCGGTTATTTCGGTTTACAAAATTTTCATACCGAACCGAACCGAAATTATAATTCGGTTTTAAAAAGCAAACCGAACCAAAACATTAAACTGAAAAAACCAAACCGTTTGGTCTAAACTAATTCGGTTCAGTTCAAAACCGACTAAACCGGACCCAATGAACACCCCTACTTGAGGGTGCGCATATAATATATACGTCCCTAATAATATTAATTTTTTTTAAATTCATTTTAACTCCGTTTATTCTTCTCCCTTTTTTATTGAAATGGTAACTAAAAAAAAAATTTGGTATGTTTTTTTTTTATTTATAATTTTATTCAGAAGCATAGTTTGTAAAGGTTTGGGTAGGAAAACATCTTATTCGTACCAGTTATTCATCAAAACATGCAAAGCATGAGTCAATTTATGAATGAACTTTACTTTCCGTAGTCAGAAAAAGATCAAATTCAATACACAACAACATCAACAACTGTTATAATCATCATCATTAATTACCATCTTCACTACAATTAATTCATATTATGTATTTGGACTATTGACTCGTGATACTTCATTATATATTGGGTAAATTCTCCAATGACAATTAATGGTGTATGTTTAATTTATAGCAATATTGTAACAGTTATAGACTTATATATGTTTGTTTGGGTCAAGATTTATTTATTGATAATTTATTTCATTTCACCATCTTGAAATTGTATACATAACTTCCAAATTTTTTAACTTAATTAGAGCGATAGTCATTGTAATTCAAGTAGGGGTATGGAAAACAGAGCGGATAATATCTGATCCGTATTAAAAAAAAAAAAAAATTAGATATAGATATCGTATATGAATATCCGTGTGGATACGGATACATTCTCTGTTAAACAAAATCAATCTTTATTAGTATAGTGACAAAGAGCAACACTCATTGTGTTAGAGATTATGAGTTTGAAATTTGAATAATTTTTTTTTATAAATATTAAATAAAAATTAATAAGTTAGACCTCTTTTTCTAATAAAAAAAAAAAGGGTTAGATATTGTCGGAGATCATATCCCTGTGATGTGCTATTGCAACCCATGTGTAACACTTGAGAGTAGGTCCGATGGGCATCGGACCTACTTTGATTTGATGGATTTAATCACCGTCGATTTACTTTAAGATTCGTGCAGAACGCTTTAAACTCCGTGTGTGTTTGTTTCAATTTCGTGCGTACAAATCTTGAATTAGATCAGACGGGCATCATACTCGTTAAACTTAAAAGTAGATCTGATGGGCATCGGACCTACCGTTCTCCATGTGTAAACCCTGTGTTAGAATAAGTGAATCTAACTTGATATTTTGAAGTGAAGCTAACTTTAAGTGATGGTTCCCTCGTAAAAATAAACAATTTCTCTATTAACTTTTTCACGCAACAAAAGTCTTTTCATTATAGCTTGGCACGTGTAGCCTGCACACTTGACAACAACTATCATATTATTTAACAATAAAATAAAATCAACAAATTTTTCTGAAAATCATGTACCTCTTGTCAGCAAGAAAATATATATATATAGACATCTAGAGCGCCTTCTAAAATTAAAGAGTTCACCATACACCTGCTATATAAAGTGTCATTCCTGTTGAAAAATCTAACACATGATCCTGCCAGTGCAAAATAGGAGTCATGTTAATTATCAATTTATTTATGGTTAAACGAAAGGACAGAGCAATTAATGACATGGGCATCATTTCGCTGAGATATAATAAGTAGGTCTTTGTAAATTATCTACAAGAAACCGGAGGGCTTGTAACTGTCTCCTGTTGTACACTCCAGTGCTTTTGACATGATATTTTTTAAAGAGTGAGTCTATGGTACTATGCATAGCACGGATTAGTCCGTACTACATAGTCATATTTTTATTTTGAAAACTCTAATGGTCGATCAGAACGGTTCAACGCGATCTCCACATGAATATGTACTTGCAGACTAAATTTTATATTTTTCAAATTTTTTTACTATATTTTAAGATAGATTAAAAATCACTTGATCTTAAAATTTTGGACCATCCAAACACAGTGATTTTCTACCTATCTAAAAAAATAGTAAAAAAGTTCTAAAAAATAGAAAATTTAGCCCACGAGTATATTCTCATATGGAAATCATGTTGAACAGTTCGAATCAACTGTTAGGATTTTGAAAATGAAAATATTGATCCATAGTACGGACCAATCCGTGCTATGCATAGTACCATAGACTCACTCTGTTTTAAATACCTTTCTTCCTTCTTTTTTTGAATAAAACGTAAATTTTTTAGGACTTGATATAATTTTTTTTTTAAATGTGACATCAATGTCACAATCCATTATAATAAAACATATATATATTTATTAGTTATAACAATAGAGGCAGTTTCATCCTCTACATATCAATGAAAAGGTATGAAACAGAACTTTGTCTAAAAATAAAAAGGACTAGTTTTGCAAAATTGGGAAAGGAAAGCAGGAGTTGCAAGTTGCAACAGTTGGAGATGGAAATGGGCGATGCTTGTCAATCCACCGAGAAATAAATAGGGGAGATAATTGAAAAGGGAAAGGGGGGTTGCCCATTTATTTCAACAGATTTAAATTAGGGGTTTAAAGTGGGTGTTGGGGGTGCTTTAAATTGGGGGTTTCTTTGGGTGACCCAAAATTAGGAAGTTGGAGTTATGAAAAAGAGCCTATGGCATTCACTACATACCCAACTGTATATGTTGCCCTCTTCCTCTATTCTCACCTTCTTATCAATTATCATACATCCTCATCCTCATCCTCACCGCGAAAAAAAAAAAAAATCATAAATAAATAAATAAATGAACCCCTCTTAATTTCCTATAAAGAAAAGGAAGAAGCCTAAAAAAAAAAAAAAAAAAAAAAACAGAGAGAGAACAAAAATGCTTTCCTTAATATATAATATGATCCATCATTTATGCCGCTATTCTTTGACATGGTTTATCAATTAAATTAAGTAATAACTAGGATAGAGAAATTATTGTGGATATTAAATGAGAATTTTAAGTGAAAGAGTTATTTTGAGTATATTATGTAGCGAATGAAGGAATGTAAACAGTTAAAGTGTCTTAAACTATGATCACAATTGTGTTCAGAAGACTAAACAGCAATCAAACTAAAATAATTTTGATGGATCGAAGAATAACATTTATTACCAGCTATATCACCTATTATTAAGGAAAGTTATATGTTTTGATAAAAAAAACAATATTTTGTGTATATGATGGCATGCAAGATATTTAATTTTAAAAAGGACAACTAAAATAATAATTCGTTAGTACTTAAGCGCAAAGAAGAAGAAAAATTGTTAAGTCTGTCGAAAGGTGGACTAAAATAAGCGCAAAGGACAACTAAAATAATAATTTGTTAGTACTTAAACGCAAAGAAGAAGAAAAATTGTTGGTTTGTCCAATTACAAAATTGATAATTCGACATTTTTTTGAGAATGAGACGGTAGTACAGTTGGTTAGAAAAAAGTTTTAGAACTTTTGGAAATTCAAAGATTGAAAGTTTTAGCTTTGTTCACTACTTTGCAGCTTCGCAAGCAAAAAAAATATTTAAACATTTTCTTTCTTTATTGAATAGGCAGACAATTGTATGGCATTTTCAAAGTAGTACTCGTAAGAAGAGAATTTAATTCATTAAATTGAGCCATGAACTAAAATTTAGGTAATGGATACAAATCATCCAAGCAAAAAGAGCATGCTAGGGTAGAAAGCAAAAGTGTACAAAAAAAAAAAGAGAAAATAATAAGAAAATTGAAAAAAAAAAAGAAATAAATGAACGGTAAAGGAATAATTAAAGACGGAGCGGGGAGGTGACCAGATCTCGAGAGGAGTAACTGCTGTGACAAGGGTGGGAGTAGTCCGGGTTCTCTGTGTCCTTCAACTTTGTAAATACGTGTGCAAAAGTACGGTTTACTTCAATTTTCTCGCTTAAATTTTATAATAATTGTGTAACGAATTACAATTCAGAAATATATTTAGAACTTGATACTGTCAAGTTTTCAGCTAACCATGCAGCAAAGGATATCTATTTCATTAGTATTATATTTTGTCTGCTGGTGTTTAAGTTATATTTTTGTTTTAACAATTACTTGGAAATCTTCACAAAATGCTCTCTTTATAGAATTATAAAATTTTGATATTTGGTGTCAGTCACGTAGCAGTGAGAAAAACCAAGATAACATGAAATAGAGCCCCACATTGACATGCTTCATGAAATGTCACATTGTAAGTTGAACAGAGGATTAGGGTTACGGAATGGGAAGTATCTGTGGGACCCATTTCCAAAGTCCTTTTAAGGCCTCCTCAATTAGATCCTGGCTACCACTTCTGTGCTATTTAATGGGCCTGGCCTTTAATCCCGGCCCTATATAAGCATTCCCAATTCCAACTCCCCTTCATCTCTCTCTCTCTCTCTCAGCACAATCAAAGCTACTCAAACATAAAAGAGAATTAACTAAAAGAGACATCATATCCTCTCCAATCTCCATGGTTTCATTGCAGACTATGGTGTCCATGGAGAAGAACAAGCAGTGCTTTGATCTCGACTTGACAATCACTTCGAAGAAACGAAAGCGAGACGAAGAAGAAGAGAAGGATGACGCTGAAAGTGGAGGTTTGGACTTGCACCTTGATATCCCCTTGCCTATTGAGTGGGAAAGATGCCTTGATATCAAGGTAATTCATTTTTTCTTTCTTGTGTTTTATTATGAGTAATTTAGCTATGTAGCTAGGTTATATAATACATTACTTGATTGAAATTATGAAGTAAGGGCGATCAATTTTTCATGTTGAATTTTTTTTTTTTTTTTTGGTGTGAAAAGCATTAGAAGCTACCAGCATATTTTCATGTTGAAATTTCAAATAGCAATTTGTCCTCTTTTCCTTGAGTTTAATATGCTCATGAAAAATGATCATCATGAAATGGACTTCTTAGAACAATAATTAATTAAATTAAGTTCCACATACTAATTATTATCCTATATATTTTATTTCAGTCTGGACAAATACACTACTACAACACAAGGACACATAAGAGAACCTCCAAAGATCCAAGAGCCACTCTAGAGAAGCTGAAGCCGAAGCCGATACCTATGCCTAATTTGGATCTTGAGCTGAATCTCACTTGCAACTCCAAGGAGTATAATTCAATTGACCCACCAAAATCAAACTCAAACTCGAACACAAACTCAAATTCAAACTTAAATTCTAGCTTGAATCCAAATTCAACCGACCAGCCTGAGATGGTCGCCACAGTGTGCATGCGGTGCCACATGCTTGTAATGATGTGCAAGGCAACTCTCTCATGCCCAAACTGCAAGTTTGTGCACCCGCCAGCCCGCGACCCGTTAGGTTGGGCCAAGCCCGGATTCAAGCTCCTTTCTTGCAAGGATTGATTGTTGGTTAAAATTATGAGGTTCATTTAGCAGCGAAGTTTGTGATAAACTAGTTATGGTGTTTATGTGTATATACATAAATAGAGGGGGAAGTGTACTGGTTACTGGTTACTGCAGCTGGTTTTGCTGGTAGTTTAGAGTACAACGAGCTTGTGCAATTGTTGAATTTTCTTCCTAAATTTTCTATCTCCTGTAAATATTTAGTTGCTTATTCATACTAACTAGTAACTACTAGAAGCCTAGAACTAGGATCGTTTTGGAGAAACATTTTTAACTATCCATTTCCGCTCCAGTCTAATAAGTACTGGACGCAACCCTTGCATACAGCATTAAAGAAATCAGATAGTCTATACTCTATACGTAATAGCTAATAAATGTTTCTCATTTCTTACCTCAGCTGGTTTGGATATGTTAGATTCATTCACTATCTCCAGCTTACCAGATGCTGGAGGTATCTATTGAGCATTAAATTTGACAAATTCGCAGTTTTCTTTTCCTGCCATGAATAATTATTATATCTGGTTTGGGTTTATATCTCAATTATTTCTCCCTTTTATTACAACTGGAGGTATCCTTTATACTCAATTTAGCCTTAAAAATAAAAACCTCATAAATATGTTAGGTAAATTAGCACTTGGTTTTCTTCCCTCCATTTTTTTTTTTAAACCTACAGGTGTGTTTACCTGGTTGGTTTGTACAATCAACAAATATGATCAGAGCTTGTGCATGTCCTGACTCCAGAATCCAGAGTTAGTCTGACTGTATAATGAGTATGACAGTAATATGTCAGATTGTATATCTACTGTTGAATATGAAATTTAAAGAGTAATCAAATCAGGAACTGGTATTGCCAATGAAAACTCACCAAACCTATTGAATTGATTGGGCCATAGGCCTAATTATGGGGTGCCCCAGTAACAGTGTCAGGTCAAATGTATTAACTGTCTTTTAATCTCCTTGTAACTACTTTGATTGATATTTCTCTTAGTGGCTCAGCCATACTGTCTGGTATCTCAGAATTTAGGCTTTTACTTTAATACAAACTAATTATCAAGCCCAACAAAGAGCTTCTATATATATGATTTTGATTTGCATGTCTTTTAAATAACATCAATTTCTACAAATAATATACACACTTTAGGTAACTTTCAGGTGGTGAACATTACTTTATTTTATACTGATTAACACCTAAGCTGAAGTTCTAGGTGTATAGCTAGAGTCGCTGTTGCCTAAAAATTTGCATATATGGGCCCTTTCATCCATCCGTGTGTTTTCTCGAAATTATTAACTCTAGGTTCTCTGCTTCTCATAACATTTTCAATTGAGCTCTTACAAATATGTAGCTGAAACAATGACATTAGTTTCATACAACTTAGAACATCTACATCTCTGATACTATTAGAGTTTCTAATATGACGTGGTAGTTTCTAATCTAATTTTAGGAATGTGGAAGAGTTTCTTATTTAGAAACTATGCAGTAAAGTTTATTATTGAGAAACTATTTATAAATTCCATGCTGATCAAATGATTGGCTCAAATTATTTCTACTTTATAATTTGTTGCTGACGTGGCTTAATAGAAACTCTAAAATTAATTTCAGGAATGTGAGAGTTAGAAATTTTAAAACCTTAATTTCTAAAAAAGGATTAACAGTTATTTAGAAACTCATTTGAGTTGCTGAGATGTAGATGCTCTTAGATAAAAGAGTCCATTTATCGTGACAGTGATATTTTAGTCCAACTTAAAAACTATAGAATTGGTTCCAAACAAAAAATTCAAATCGTTCAAACAAATTTATTTTATGAGTGGTAAATTTACATGCAAAATTTATAATTTTATTTATTTATTTAGTATTAAGTCAAGTGGTCAAATGTGGGAGTTTCTTAAGTTATTAGCATTTAATTTTCATTATTTTTTGACCGCTTAACTTAGTACTAAAATAATTTAAAAAATTATAAAATTTGCATGTAAACGCATCACTTATGAAGTAGATAAAAAATCTATTTGAAACCTATCTGATAAATTTTGAAGTTGGTGGCAAATACCATGGTGTAACAGTAGTTAGACTCACGATAAAATTAATAATTTGTTTTTCAATTGAAATTGAAAACAAATTAAAAACAGTTTTGGGTGTTCTTGGGAAATTGCCCTTGAACCGCGCCACCTGTGACTTGTCCTTCCTCTGCCAAAGGCTAAGTTCCGCTCTATATTGATGTATGTGTACAATAAATTAAGTAACATTTTATGCTTGTACGACTATAAATGTACACCATTAAATGGATATGGATCCGTGCTAATATGTGCAACATGTTAATTTCAAATTCGTAATAGACTAATAGAGTGATGCTAGGGTATATTCAATTTTTATGGTGCATCAAACTCTAACGATATATATACCTGAAATATATTTTTTAAATAAGAAATTAAATTATAGATGTGTTCACAATTATTTAGACATGTGTTACAAAATTTGAGTCCATTTAAAATTTGATTAATCATTCATCATAAAATCATTATAATTTCACCGCTAAAAAATTTAAATTGTATGATAGATGGCTAAGCGTCTTTCAAATTAACTCAAATTCGATACCCGCAATATTTAACTAATTGCAGACGCATTTACAATTTTAATTTTTTTCTTATTCAAATAATATTTTTAAAATATATGACTATGAGAGTTAGATTTACTACAAAAAAAAAATTATAAAAGTGGGACCTAACATTAGTACACAAAATAGACAAACAGTCGAATAACAGCAACTCAGTCTTATGAATTGCAAGTAGAACAAGCACAATTCTCAGATGAAGAGGGAAAAGACTCAAAACCAACAAACTCAGAATCAGAAGATATGGTAACAATTGTATCATCAAGATTAGCAGTATCATCAAGGTTTCTAAGATACGCTGAAAGATCAGATTCTTCTGAACCAAGTATTGGGTCTTCCTCTGAGTCCAGCTGGTATCTTGCCCTTCCCTGAGTACTTGTAGCTGACAGGTACAGTAGGCTGTCTGCCTGATCCAAAGAAACAACATCCATAGGTAGAATTAGTGTTAATTTAAAGAATGTATCATCATTTTTAACCTTACACCAATAAGAAACAAAAGCAATAATAGAAGTACCAATATTTTTAAGGGAAGGAATAGAAGAATTGTTAAAACAAATCTTATTTCTGGCTAACCAGACAATCCCTAGAGTAGCAGCTCTAACCAATTCTACTAACAGTGTATATTTTAAAGGAATACAAGAGTCTTAGTACCAAAGGTCTAACAGGGTGTCATAGTCATATATAAATCCATTATGATTAGTTATCTAAGACCATATAGAAGAAATAAAAGAACAAGTGACAAAAAGGTGATCAGTTGTTTCTGGTAAATCACATAAGGGGCTGGATTTTTCCTTGCCAACCTTTTTTAACCAAATTACATTTAGTTAAGATTCAAAACTTTGATTTTGAGGGGAATGTTGGTTTTCCAAATGGAATCATAAGTTTTCTTATTCATGCCTCCAAACTCTAACCATAAGTATAATGAATGGACTGTAAAGAGACCTGAGGAAGTCCATTGCCAAGTAATAAGGTCTGGTTGGTTGGTAAGAACTATAGAAGAATTAAAAAGAAATTTGGATTATAGGTCAAGTCATTCTTAGTAGAGAGTACCAGTAAGTTGTCTCACAAACTGAATACAACAAAGATTTAATGGCTAGAATTACCTTCTTCATAATATAGAGGGCAATTTGATACAAAAAGAAGCCCAAAACTATATATAATTAGGAAATTTAATTTGAAATTGTCTTTTGTTAACAATGAAATATTTATTCTGTAGCCTTAACAGAATGAGAACGGGGTAGGTCCGATGCCCATCAGACCTACTTTAGGTTCAACGAGCTTATGACCGTCCGATCTAATTCAAGATTTGTGCGCACGCAAATTGAAACAGACATGCACGAATTTTAAAGTACTCGGAATGTATCTTAAAACAAATTGACGGTGATTAAACCCATCGAACCAGAGTAGGTCCGATGCCCATTGAACCTACTCTCAAATTCTTTATGTACATTGTGTTGTGAGTGCATATTTCATCGATTCTCTCTTAAATCTTATCATTGAACCCTTTTGAGTTTTGATCGCCCATGTATGACTGGATATATGCACATTTAATGGCGTAGTTTGATTCCCATTATTGTAAGAGTGTCAAAAGCACTCTTTACCTTTTTTAGGTGAGCTTGAGCCTTCGATTAGTGACTGTTAATTTAGACTTTTCATGTTGCTATTGTTGCTTTTAAATAGTCAATATCTTACACTTAAATGCGCTAATGAAAATGTACGTAGAAAATTTGTGACAGATTTAGATTTGTGCGTTTTATCATTTTCTTAACAGATTAATTAACACTCTTGCGCATTTGGAAATACAGAGAAGTTTAGAGATGCTAATTTGTCAAAACATTTGAAATCGAACTATGCATGTAACAATCTTTTCTTTTAGATGCTAATTTCAAACTTACGAGTTTTTTTTGGTACTTTTATGGCCCGTAGGCCTATTCCGAGTTTTCATAAAGAGAGTATTGACATTGTCACTAGATCAAAAATTAATTCTTAATAATCTTATTTTTTAATAATCTACAAAAAAAATATTAGTACAAGTCCATGGGCGATAATGACCGACTTTGATAAATGTTTAGTTTTTCATATATCCCATTTTGTTACAGGACGGGCGCATCTGATGGACATCGGGATTCGTGCAGTTTGTTTCAATATTCATGTGTATAGTTTTAACATTCGTGTGGTTCAAGCGCACATAGATTATGAAGCGAATTGGACAATTTTGAGCGAGCATTAGATCGATTTGAGTCTGATACCCATCAGACACATCCCGCCTCCTTTTTGTTATAGTTTAGTTATGTTATGTCTTTGACATTGAAATATATGAGCAGGGCCAGCCCTGGTGCAGGGCACTTAGGGCGACCGCTCTGGGCCCCAAGATCCAAGGGGCCCAAAAAAAAATTAGTTTGTATATATATATAAAAAAATTAATCTGTATATATTAAAAATAAATAAAATATTAGGGCCCAAATTTTGTATATATAAAGGGTCCAAACTTTTCTATAAATAGATATGATCTATTGGCATACCAATAAAAAAACTGAGACTGTCTAATACGCTTCCATAAGTACTTCAACACCATATGCTTATAAGTCGTTTTAGCGTTTTAAAAGTCCAAATAGTTGATCCAAACCGTTCAACATGATATCCATATTAAAACGTGTTGGAGACCAATTTTTACATTTTTTTTGAATTTTTTTACTATTTTGTAAGGTAGGTAGAAAATCATTGTTTTTTATGGTCCAGAATTTCTCTGAATTAATGGATTTTCTACCTATCTTACAAAAATAGTAAAAAAAAATTCAAAAAATGTAAAATTTGGTCTCCAAGTAAATTTTAATATGAATATCATGTTGAACGGCTCAGATTGACTCTTTGGACTTTGAAAATATAAAATAACTTATATATATATGGTGTTGAAGTACTTAAGAAAACGTATTAGTCGGTCTCATACAAAATTTGTATATATAAAGAGTCCAAACTTTTCAAATTGTATATGAGGCATGTCTCTGAAATTGTCCTTTGGGCCTGTAAGCGGACCTAAGTGTATTACTTTTCAAATTTCATTGCACGATGGAATACCTGTTCAAGTGGAACAAGTACAAATTATTACACAAAACAGAGTGCCTATATTGATTTCAAATTTCACTGTACGATGGAAAGAAGATATATGTTGTGGATTGGTTTTTCTCGCTTTTGCATTTAAGTGGATGCGAACTCATGCCGACAAGGTAGACTTATTAGAATATCTGTCATGGAAGTGAAACCGGCTTAAACTCCGTGAGAGAAGAAGAGAGCGACAGGTCAGATGAAGCAGATTTTACACGGCTAGGGCCTAGGAGGGGTGCCTACAGTTCACTTTTGAGTAGCGGTTTGGCAAATTTGACCGAGAGAAGCAAGTGACTAACACCTTGTTTGTTTTATAGACCTTTTATATTATAAGTTGTTTTATGTATTTATTTTTTATTATTTTTTTGACCGCTTGATCTTGTAGTAAATAAATTTGAAATTTTTAAAATTTTGCATGTACATGCATCACTCACGAAGTACATGAATTTTAACGGTTTGGATTCGCCGTTTGAAGCCGATTTGATATACTTTTGGAGTTGTGTTCACCAAACTCTCTTGGTGAGCACATCACACCCTAGCTTTGCGCATGTAAGTTTCATTGCGAAGTACTTTGTTGTATGTTCCTTGTCTCATACAAATTCTAGTAGTGACAGGTTTTGAAAGAAATAAAGAGGCAAAATGGCAATTTTAAAATGAAATTTAGATCATCTTTAGTAGGAAACCCAACAATTTTTTGTGGATTAACAAATAAGAGTGAGGTTATAGTACTATGCACAGCTCATATCGGTCTATACTATGGATCAATATCCTCATTTCTAAAATCCAAACGATCAATATGAACCGTTCAACATAATCTCTATATGAAAATGTACTCGTAGATCAAATTGTACATCTTTTAAAATTTGTTTTACTATTTTTTTAGTTAGATAGAAAATCACTTGATTTAGAGATGTTCCGAATCCATAAGCATGGCGATGCCTGATTTACAAATTCCACTACACAGGTTATACACCATTTACTGATGGTAAGATTCAAATGCATTATTTAAGCTTGCCTATTAAAGGGCTTTGTTTTATGCTCTTTTTCATTGTAAACTGATTATACTTGCAATATATGCCTACAAGATTCTTGCCAAAAAAAAAAAAGTAAAGAAAAAGTAGAGAAAATCACTTGATTTAAAGATTCTAGACCATTCAAAACTAGTGATTTTCTACCCATCTAAAAAATAGTAAAAATATTCTAAAAAATAAAAAATTTAATCTGCAAGTACATTTTTATATGAAAATTATGTTGAACAATTCATATCGACTATTTGGACTATGAAACAAAATACTGATCCATAAAATGAATCAATCTGCACTATGCAAAGTACCGTAGCCTCACTCAACAAATAATGTCTTTCTTGTTTCATAAACCAGTTCTTCACTTAATTAGAGAGCATGTTTTCCTAATTTCAGTTTAAACAATTTTAGACATTAGGTTTATGTATGTTTAAATAATCATAATAGTGGCAATTAAACCAGTACACGCAAAAATTATTATGCATACCCCTGTAATAATTATTGTTGTATATTGAGAGACAAGTTTAATGTGCAAATTATTTTAAACCATTTAGAGATGGCATCAGAAAATTCTTTGGACTTGAATTTATGTATTGATACATAGTTTCTCCGCATAACATTCAACAAATTGGAACTTCAAGCAAAAGTTCATCAAATATACACAATGAATTGTCAGAATACAAATTAGAAGATGTAAATCAGTTGAGGTAATTTTTATTGATTTTTTTTATATTTAATAAATTAAATCATGTAAGTAGAAAAAAATTGTATTAAAGAAGAAAAGTTTCGTGTTATTTAACATTTCTATGATATTACAATTTAGATAATAGCTGGGCATGAAATTGACATAGTCACAATGGCAATTCTTACTTTAGTGCTGAAATATTTATAATTTAGATAATATTTAACTTTTCTGTGATATTTTTAATAAGTTCTGAAATATTTATCCTCTGGAGATAAATGTGATATGATAGAAGTTCTGTTATAATGGCAATTCTTACATTAGTTAGATTTTCAATTTTTCAGGATTTTGTAGGTTTTTGGAAGTCTGACAGTTCATAGCATGAGCTGCAATTTTAAAAAAATTCATTTTATTTTTTTGTTATTTTTAGTTTTCATCTATTCAGGTTTACTTTGTTATTTTTTTTGGTCATTTTGCAACAATAAACACTGGATCAAAAATTGCTCCAAATCCTTACCTGGCAAAATACATCTTAACAGGTAATTGAATAAGCTGAAATTTAAGAATTGATGTTCAATGATATCATCAATTCAAACAGCTTGTAATTATTTCTAAGAAGATTTGTTTTTGTTATTGTCCAATATAATTTCAAATTAGTTTCATAAACTCGGTGACACGGAATATTCGTCTCCCGTTAAAAAACTCTCTATGGCATCTTCATTTTAACCCAAAAAATTTGATTCCAAAAATATGACATTTGAAAAATATAAACGCAACAAAAGAACCACAATTCATTTAGCTCCTCAGATGAGAAAATTTGAGGTTCCTGCATGGTGAAACTGATGCCGCAACAACTCAGAAGAGTACAGACGTGAAGAACCATTTACATGTAAAAACCGGGACAGATCAGAGCAGTTTCTGTTTACTGGTAAATGGGATGTGTTGTCAATTTTAAAACCGGGACAGATCAGAGCAGTTTCCGTTTACTGGTAAATGGGATGGGTTGTCAAAAAAATTGAAGAAGAAAAGTTACAGGTAGATCCCCACCTTTTCACTTTTCACAAAATAGAAAACAGGTAGTTAGATGTTTTTCTTACTTCTCCAATTTATTTCTAGGAATTTAATTTTCATGATTGGATGTAAGTACTTTAATTCTGAATTTGGAAGAGAAGAGATAGGGATAACCTTAATACAACTGTGCAAGCTACAACTTTCTAGTTCAGAAAACTATTTTCTCATTCATCCAATTAATTAATTAATTTGAAAGATATTCATTAATCAAATGAAAGGAGATGCCATGTGTCAATAAGAGATTGGCTAAATTTAACGGAGGGCATGATAATCATGCCCACAGAGGGGCAAAGGATTCAGTTCCCACGGTACCGAACCATTCAAAATGAGATCTGACATAAATTCCAAAGCAAATTTTCAAGTATATTGAAATTTAATTGAATTTTATTTTTTTTAGAACTTTTTATATAGTCTAGTTTTTCTTATAAAATATCAAATATTTACTTGTAGTTTAATGGTTAGAGCTTTATTTTAAAGATGAGGTGACTTGGATTCAAATCTCTTCCACCACATTGTGCATTTTGCATTTTAAATTTCAGTTCCTTAACCAATATTTTTTAGTTCAGCCCCTGGATTCAAACTCGACTCCGACACACATTACTAAAACTATTCTTCTAAATCAATTATTGTCCTGAAGCACTTATTGGTTTTAGGTTTTCTTTTTTTTCTGGTTTTTTTAGGAAGCCTATAAGTATAATTATTTCTTTTTTAGAAGAAAGATTAAGATCTAGCCTACTAACTTCCATCTAATTGTCCATAAAAAGTTCTCTACCTGAATTTTGAATCCACGACCTCCCACAAAATGGTGTTGCCTTTTGCCACTAAACCAAATAATGATTCCCCTATGAGCATAATTTTATTACTAGTAAAGAATTAGAGTTGAGAGAACACACACTGTTACTAATATAAAATTAAAAAGTGAATTAGCCTCTTAAGAACTCACAGGTGGAAATAAATGCACTGCTCCCCAGTAACATTAGTGTCGATCAGGTAATATTATGATGAGGAGGTTTCAAATGTCTTCATTCTTTAAAACTTTAATAACTCAAAATTTAAAACTTAAAATTCAAAATAAAACCGTTGAATATGAACTACATCATTTTATCTATGCACGCGTAAAAAATATGGCATTTCAACTTTGTTTGGTTGTCATCTTGAGCTTGTAAAAATGTATACTAATGTGGATAATTTCTAGACGTTGATTTTTCAACTTATTGATTCACATAAAAGCAAAATTAAAATGTGATAATTTTTTATGAGGATATAGAGAAAATAACATAGGTCATATCCAACTATTTCATTTTGACATTTAAGTTTTAAAATTTGAGTTATTAAAGTTTTTAAAAATAAAGGTACGATAGAAACACAACAAATAAAAGCATCTGAACCCTCTTCTATTATGATTCACTACACTAACTTTTTGGGTTGCTGAACCATCAATGCATTTTCGGGGGAATTGTTGCATGGAGAGAAATTAAAAAGGGAAAAAGACAAAGCGGCATTACCATGAATGAATGCATCTTGATGCCATATATAAATACGACCTTTAATTGTTATGCTTGGTGATTGTTTCATTGTTTTTTTTATGAATATACAGTAGTATATATATTCGTATATGTAAAAAAAAAACAGAGTTGATACAATGATACATGTTAAATTATTTTAAAGACACAAAATAGTAATAAAAGCTAATATTAAAATTGAAAATTCTGTAAAAATTCAAGTAGCAGGAGCCCTTTGAAAATTTTCTCTAAAAAAGATTTAATGTGCATGGTTTCGAAGTTATGTTTTGCTGATTGAATTTAAGCAGTCGGTGTGTCTCACTCATTGAGTCTGTTGGTGTTGTAACTATATATTGTAACTGTATAAAAACTTCGTAATAGTATTAACATCTTTTTTGAGTAAAGTTGAAGGTTAAGCTACATAACTATTTTAATATTCACAAGAGATCTCCACTCATATTCTGAAACTGTGAAAAGTATTGAGTATCAACCATTATCGTAATAGTATAATTATTTAATTAAAAAGTATGAGTAGCCTAAATTTTTTAACAAAATAAATTTTTATTGTTCATTTTTATTAGTATAAACATCTGTTATAATAGTATAAAACATGATGTAACAATAATAGTACAAGTACATGGTTCAAAAATATAAACATCCATACCACCAAGATCGTCTTTTGTATTTATATATGATTTTCCATATAATTTATAGTAAAATGTCACAAATACGTAAAATTAACTCCATTCTTAGTATGAAAATTATATATGGTTAACCCTCATAATTTATGTACGAGTGAGACGTTATTTCGTATTTTTAAATCTTTAGAATCAAAAGACGATCGTTTTGCTATTTAAATGATAAAATAATTAAAATGACGAATTTGTAGATGAAATGAAAAATTTGTTAGACGCTCTCATTTATTTTTCCACACAAAATATTGCAGGTATAATATTCCCTACTCAAAAAGTTTGGATAGAAGTCAATCAGTGGAAACGAATCTGCTAAAATTCTCACTGGTGAACAATGTTCTTGAAATCTCTGCTTTTCTGAATCCAGCCGTCAAGCAGTTTTTAGATGCATGCACAGAAAAATCAACTGTTTCGAGATACGTGCATAGAAAAAGTTAGACGACTGAATTTGAAATTTCAGAAACATTGTTCACTAACAATAGATTTCAGCAGATTTCAATTCGTCAATCAGTAGCTCGTCTTTAAGCACATATTCTTTGATGTTTCAAGAGGCACAAATATGCACAGGAAAGTGTGCCAAATTGAAATGTTCATATCTTCAACTAAGAAACTGCTTAGAATAAATACCCAATTACCCAATTTGGAAGCAAAACAAGAATTAATTCTCATAAATTCATCTTTATCTTTATCCACACCCAAGTTGTTAAAAAAGAATTAGATGCTTGATATTCGAATTTGACAAGTTCACAAATTCGAACATTGAGCCGAAGAGAGCGCCTAACAGAAAGATAGTCCGATTTTTCTTGGCCTGTTTGCGTCTCAGTCTCCGCAAGATAATAAATCCAAAAGAAAAATAATCACAAATTCCCAACCCGCAAAAAATAATTAAAACAAAAACTAAAAAGCACGAGGCGCACAGAAAAATGCAACCTTTGGCATCCCGCATCCGAGAGAATAACTATTCCTGTAGCAAAAAAAAAAAAGAATAAGTGAATAACTATTCCGACCTCCAACCCCCGAATGGATCCCTATTCCCCGTCCCATTCTCGCCATCCCTCCTCATTCCCCTTTTTTAATTCCCTCTTCGTTACTTGCCATCCTCCATGCCATCAAACCCTAGAGTAACTCTTTAGCTCAGCCATTATAGTCGCCATGCCTTGGCTGGAGCTATGGTTTCCAGAAGAAATCCCATTTCTCCCAATCGGAGGCCTCTTTCTCGAACCAAACCCGGCCAAGTCGTTTCTCTCTTCAATTCCATCCAAAACCAACTCAAATTCGATCCTTAGATGTAGTTCGTACAGAAAGAGTGGGTTCTTGTCAGTGAGCTTGTCAGTGAAAGGAGACAATGGGTTTGTGAGGAGCTCAGTGGGGCTGATCGAGTGCAATGGAGAGAAAAGTTCGTCAAAGGACATGGAGAAGTTGGTGGAAACGGAGAAGAAGGAAAAACAGGGGAAAATTAAAGGGAAGGTTCGATCCCGTGGGGCTGGTGCCGGTGCAGTCAATACTACAAAGCATTTGTGGTCTGGTGCTGCTGCAGCCATTGTTTCAAGGTATGTCATACTGTTGTTTTCTTTCTTTTTCTCATAAATTTGAAAATTTTCTATTATTAACCAATGCCAATTTTAGGTTAGTTTAATGCTAATTTGAGATAATAATAAAAACTGCAAGCTATCATCGGATAAAAAGATGTATATAGGGTAAAAATATGTTGAATTTTATTCTGGAAAGGTAAATCAACATGGATATACTCGGTTAAAGAAAAAGAAAGGGTACTATCTATCAAACTTAATGCAATAAACACATTTTTATTTAGTTCTTAAACCAATGTATTCTATTAGAGAAAAGAGGCAACTTGATTTATGCTAATTCCAGTTACTTGTCATAATTAGAAAACGGTATACCATTACTATAGTTTTACTTAAGTTACACTACCAGAATCTCAAAAGACTTCCCTGAACATTGTTGTTATCTAGAAAACTGATATTACTCTCTTATGGCTCCACCACCATTTTAGAAAAGGCCTGATAAATGTTTCTGTCCCCTATATGGCCTACAGATAGCAAGCTGCACAAAATGTAAATCAAAATATATAATCTAGTGTCGATCTATATACTTTAGGTTTAGAACCTACCCCAAGAAGCAGCTTATGTCTCAACCTTAGACCTAACGAAGTTTCAATATTTGTAGACAGTCATGTCGCCCAATCTGATGAAACTGAGGTGAATTTTAGCATCTGATCAAAAGCACTTCACCTTTTAAAGCTTCTGTTTGGATTTTATTTTGAGAACTTGTGCTTTTGGTTTATAGGTATTGTGAAACTGTGCCCTTTTGATAAAGAAATATGACAAATTTAAGTTTGATATTCATTTTAATGACTTACACATGAATTCTTAATAGATGTTAGGTATTTGATTCCTTTCTTTCTAGCAGTGCACATACTTTATGCTGTCCTGTCTTTTCCAAAGAATTTATGGCATGCTTGTACAATGTGTTATTATAAAATGCATCATGAAATGCATAATACTGGAGTTTTAAAACTAAGAAAAAAATTTAAATACTCATCAGAACATTTCTGGCACCACTGGAGAGGCTAAAACTGGAATACATGGTACGGGGTGAGCAAGGACATCTATTTGCGCTAATCCAAAAGATTGCGACTACTCAAGGTGTGAAGGGGTTTTGGAAAGGAAATTTTGTAAATATACTCCGTACCGCTCCTTTCAAGGCTATAAATTTCTATACCTATGACACATATAGAAAACAGCTTCTCAAATTTTCTGGCAATGAAGAAACAACAAATTTTGAGAGATTTCTTGCGGGGGCTGCAGCTGGGATAACAGCTACTATCTTATGCATTCCTATGGATACAGTATGTCTAATTCCCTTTGTCTGCATTGTATCTTTTTTTTTTTTTCTTTCTTTCTTCTTTATAAATTTTTTTTTTATATTTCACCAGATATCTTATTTTTGTTTGAAACTGACTGACTGATATTTTACATTTTTGACGTGTTTGCAAATAACACCCAACTGTTATATTTGTTTGATAGAAAAATGCATTCCATTAAGCATTGCTTGCTCTAGTAAGCTCCTTTTGGAAGCTGAATTTGAAGTCAAATCTTGTAAAGAATATTAATCTTTGGTTCTGAAGTTATTCATATTTGTGAAGGGATATGGTTGAGCTGAACTGAGAAAGGTCATTTTCCATTAAATATTGCTCAGTGCAATGTTTACAAGTAGATATTTGTTTTGGATTTGCAAACTAACAGGTAAAGATTAATTTGGTGACAGTAGACCAATTTGCCCCTGACATGAGGGAATGGCTTGATAACCACTTAATCTGAACACATAAGAACCTAGCAGCCAAATTCTCTATTTACTTTAATAAATTTGTTTTCTGTCTCTATACTTGTACAATCTTTCTCAAAAGCTAGGTGCCTGGTTAACGCATGTAAAAATATGAGGTAAAATTTGCAATAAAATAATCAATTTCAAAGTAGTGACGACCTTATCTTTTCAGATACGTACAAAAATGGTGGCACCAGGTGGTGAAGCACTAGGTGGTGTCATAGGTGCGTTCCGCCATGTCATCAGAACTGAGGGCTTCTTCTCTCTGTACAAGGGTCTACTCCCGTCCCTCATCAGCATGGCGCCATCTGGTGCCGTATTCTATGGCGTATACGACATTCTAAAAACCTCCTACCTCCACTCGCCTGAGGGCAGAAAGAGAACTTGTATGATGAATCAAAATAAAGGGGAGGATGTGAGTGCTCTAGAACAGCTGGAATTGGGCCCCATGAGGACATTACTGTATGGGGCTATTGCAGGGGCATGTGCTGAGGCAGCCACATACCCGTTTGAGGTGGTGAGGCGGCAGCTGCAGCTTCAGAGTAAGGCTAATAAGATGAGTTCTTTGGCAACATTTTTGAAGATTGTCGAGAATGGCGGAATACCAGCTCTTTATGCCGGGTTGATACCTAGCTTGCTACAGGTACTTCAACTGTTTGTTTTTGGCTTTTTTCGTGCAAACTAAATGTGTTATTTTATGTATGTGCATTTCATCTCCAGTGTTTTATGTGGTGTAAAATTACCACACTTGTTCCAAATTAACACCCAGTTGTTATGGCCAAGGTTAAATTCATTGACCTTGGCCTTTTCAGTTTTCCCGCATCAAATTGCTTTATAGCTTGTTCTTGAAAACTTGCAATTTTTGTGTAAACGGGCTTTGGTTCATTTTAGTTGAATTCAGGCTTCAAAAAAGCAAGGTGCAGAACTTAAAAAAAAAAAAAGTGAAGGCCCCTTGTTCATAAATAACAAAGCACTACATTCCCAAAAACTTAAAAAAAAAAAAAAAATTCATCAATAGTTAAGACTCTAAGACCACCAGAATCTTACATTGAGATGTGTATTATTAAGAATAATGTTGTGATAAACTAACCATAATTGAAATGATATGCCACCTATTTTTAATACAACATTTTACTGAACCTAACTTCATTACATAAATTTTGAAGCAAAATAAAAGTTTTCTTTCAAAATTTATTGTTATAATTGTTGCATATTTTACTATGTATTTGAAGTGTATGGTAATGGAATAATGCAGGAGCTTTTGCAAGTCTCTCCATTCATTTTCCTTAATGATATTGTGATGGTTATTGTGTTTTGTAAACAGTCCAAAATTGTCGGGAATTAGTTGCAAATGTAGATGTTGGCTGTTTTTGGAGCTATGATTAGTTTGGGAAGAGTGCTAAAATTCCTTAATTGTTTTCTTATTTTGTTTGTTTGTGAACCCTCTTGTGTATAGTTTGTGGAGCTATATTAAGGAAATAGCTAAAACAAGAACTAAGTAAAGCACAAAAAAAAAAAAATCAAAATGAAGAAAGTAAAAGGAGAAACTGAAAAAGATATGTGATAAATAGATTCAAACCTGTACAGATCTGGTAGGGCTCAATACATCTAGTAGGAAAACCTAATCCAGCAGACATGACCCTATATGAGTCTATCACTGAGGTACTAAGAGTTTTTGTATATTATATTTTCAGGTTCTTCCCTCAGCATCTATAAGTTACTTTGTTTATGAGGTGATGAAGATAGTTCTCAAAGTTGAATGAGAGACCAAGCAAGAAGTATTTCATTTATTGAATTTTTCCATTTTGAAAGAAAATTGATGTTCAGCTGATTCAGCTAAGCAACTAATTGTGTTCACTTCTTATAGATTAGAATTGCTGCTTGGCAGAATTGTAATAATACAGCAAAGGGGAGGTTTTCAGAGTTTGTGATCTTGTTTTATTACTGACGTGCAAAATTACTAGTGCAGCATTTATTCAGATTGCCCCTTGGGAGCAATGATGGAAATCATTTTAATTCAGAGAAATGGGATTTTGGTTTTCTGAAATAGCTTTCGTTGAAGTTGTCATTACTGAGGTGGGCTTTGCCGCTTTGATTTCGTTTTATTATTTTCCTAGGCATGGCAGCTATACGTGGTTTTCGTTTTAAAGTTGAAACTGATCTAGTAATCAGGAAAAAAAAAATTCTGTAAAAATTAATAAAAAGAAAGCGAGAAAAACAAAAATAGTACATTAGAGTTTTGATTGATTAAAAGATCGGTTAGATTTCTACTTATTCTAAAAATAAAAAAATTTGGATCTGCAGGAATTCTACCGATCCAAACTAGTTTTTTTTTTTTTTTCTTTTAATTTTCTCTAGTAAAATAAAAAGAATTTACAAAAATAGATGGAGTGTCTTAAAATTTAGATATAATAGCAACATTACATCTCTTTTGAAAAAACTTTTATATTTTACTAGAGAACTAATAGAAGAATTTCCTCCATGTATATATCAGATTAAAAAAGAAAAAGATAACTAAGTTTGAATCGATAAAATTCCTACTAATTTAAACTTTTTTATTTAGAATCAGTAGAAACTCTACCTATCTTTCTATCATAAAAAAAGTACTTTTTCTATTTCTCTCTTCATTTTTATTAATTTCTATATAAAAAAGATTCTCTAGTAATCAATACCCAGCGTAAAGATAAATATGTTTTTTTCCATTTAAATAATTACACCTTATTTTATCCGGTCAGTGCCACATCAGCAAAAAGATCTGACCCTAAGATGGCCCGGCCTGTATTCCAACTTTTCTATCCCTTGATTTGTCCGGGCCATCTTGTCATAGGGCCTAACCAGTCCCCAGTTCTTGTAAAATATTAGAATGTGTCTTCTACTTTTCAAAATTCCAGATAGAAATATAAGACTGCTCACAAACTAAAAAAGGAGGAAGGGTTCTTAATCAACCAGATAAAAATATAAGACTGCCCACAAACCAATAAAGAAGGGAGGGGATAGGGGGTCCGGATCCCTAAAGTAACCCAACTTTTGGGTTTTTGATCGGGACCGTCCGATTAGATTATGTCGCTCGAGATCGTCTCTTCATTCTAATCCGTCGTTGGAACATGTGCGCTCCACTTCGGGATGGATGATCTTGGATCCTAATCGGACGGTCCCGATTTAAAACCCAACAATTGAGTTACTTCACTAAAACCGAATTCGGGGATAGGAGGGGCGATTGGTTGCTCAAGCAACTATGGTCCGGTGGTTAGATTTATGTACAACACCGTACTGTAATGTAACAGAAGTAAAATTATTGACAATTTTATTTTGACTTCATGCAATGCAACGTGTGAGTTATATGCTTTTTTTTTTTTTAACATTTTAACTCTATAGTTCGTAGGCTACGTTTGAAGTCAAAACAGGATTGTCAATATTTTTATCCTAATGCTATGTAAGGTTGTAGCATGTCAATCATTTTCAGTTTTGATACATCATATACTAATTGAATGTGTAACATCACATGCTACTTTTGCCTATTCCTATTGTACCTAATTATTACTTTTTAAACTCATAAAGTTATCAATCAATGGCGTCTTATTCCGGAGTGATTAGTGGCAGATTGGTGGCCTTCATTCCTTATATATATATTATACATCATAGATTTGGAATCAATTTATGTGAACAGAAAGAAAATGGTTGGTAGACAACAGATGCAAATGTTAGTATTTAACATATATAATTTTGAATTCCGTTTTTCTTATTTTTCGTTTCATATTATCATATTTTTAAACAAATAGAAGACATGTAAGAAAGCACATAATGTAGCAATAATAATACATCAGAAATAATGGTTATCTTGGAGTTTAAAGTGCGTTAAATCATCACCCAATTTACCTCGCATAGAATGAAATAAAAAAATAATTGGATACAAAACTTACATATATTAGAATTTACAAACAAAAACAAATTAGTAATCTAGTTCATTTGTCCTTTGAATGACTATTATTGTAACATGTGAGTGACGCTATGGTAATTTGCAATGCGCATATTGGTTCGTGCTATGGTTTTATATCTATGTTTTAAAAATTTAATCAGTTGGTATGAACCGTTCAACATGATCTTAATATGAATATGTACTTGGAGACTAAAATTTATAATTTTTATTAATTTTTTTTTATTTTTTAGATAGGTAAAAATTCACTACTTTCAAATAGTCCAAATTTTTTATACATATTTAAAATATAGTAAAATTAATTTGTAAATATATATTAGTATAGAGATCATATTAAATAGTTCAAACTAATTATTGAATTTTGAAAATATATATATAGAGAGATTCATAGCATGAATCCATCGACACATTTTTTTATTTTATTTTTGCTTCTAAAGGTCACGGCTAAACTCTAAATACAATAATTTTTCTTGTCCAAACAGCTTTTGAAGTTCAATACAAAACAGTAAAAGTGTAAAGCACAAAATCAACCAAACAAAAAACAATCTCGACGATCTCCTTCGGTGTTTCTTTTCTTATGATGATCATGCATACGCAAACTAAGCAGTACTAACTGGTCTGTGCCTCTCAACAAAAGCGCACGTGTGCTTGCGCGGACCAGGAAATAAGAATTTTCGGACTGTTGCTTTCCAGTTGGTACCACATGTCATGAAAATATGGTCCAAACAAGCAGACAAGAACGGAACCAATTTGAGTCCGATGCTCATCGGACTCAAAGTGAGTTCGATGGATTCGATGACCGTCCGATATTCTTTAAGATTCGCTCCCGCAATTTCGCGTCTACTTAACATTCGTGCGCACGAATCTTAAGGTGAGTCGGACGGTTACTAAACCATCGGACCCAAGCTGTTCTCGACAAGAACCAGGTCTCTGTAAGAATAAGGAATTGGCACAAAAAGTCTAGATGGGGCCGAAGCCTGTCTTATCCCTGAATCACTCCAGGCCTCCAGCCTATAGAAATATTAAACTGTTTCATTGTGGGTCCCGCTTTTAGTTAAATATTATAATAATGTTTTTCAGTGCCAGCGTGTTCCAGTTGTAAAGCTTTGTCTTTATTACCTTATTTTCTATGTTCTAGTGGGAGAAAATTTTACGCACTAGACCCGGTTTTAATTTCTTCCGACAGTTACTTTATATTACACTATAACCCAAATTACATCATTTTTTCTGTTCCTAGTTGTAAAGAGTCACTTTCACCTAATCTTTCTTTATTAATTTAGAATAACTTGAATGAATTATAGTCTAAGGATATCATCATGTCCAATTATCAAATACTTGCAAAATAGATACTACTTTATTTTAACTGTGGTATCACAATCACTCCTACTTGGATCTAAATCTGCTGAAATTCGAGATCGTGAACAGTAACTCTGAAATTTCTGAAATTCAGAATTCAGCCGTTAAACTATTTCGAGATGCGTGCACAAAAATCCAACTATTTTGAGATACGTGCAAAGAAAAAATTGGACGGCTGAATTTAGAATTTCAGAGATACTGTTCATGGATCTCGAATTTCAGCAGATTTAAATTCCTCCTACCTTTAAGCGAAATAGATACCACATTATTTTGGAGCATTCATATTTAATAGAGAAAGTAACAACGTAGCATTGAATAAAAATACAAAATTATTCTCGTATATAATGTTACCAATAGAAGTAAAGATATATAATATAGAAATAGAAATACTTTTAATTCTTTTTGATAAAAAGACATAAAACCTGTTTCATTAAAAACAATAGATTATTTAATTCTACTTTTACTTTACTTTATTTTAAAATACTGTAATATACTTCTAAATACATTAAAATGCAATCTATATCATCTGAGGTAACAAAGTAATATTTATATTTAGTTCCGAATCATTCGATCAGAATAATTCGAAAGGTCCGAAGTTAGAATGTGTGAAATTTTCTCTAATATTCATGTGAATTCTGATCAAACGGTTTGAATCTAAACATAAATACTCTGTTACCTTGGTATTATGAATGATTGAATTCTCAACGCCGTCTTGCTGCCATGTGAGGACAAGTAGGAATGGTTGGTAGAAAGTCCCCAAAGTTCCGTACTACAAATATCGAAAAATCTACGAGAGCGAAGCTAGGTAGTGCGAGGAATTATATCACCTAAGGTAACAGAATATTGCTGGTTAGATCAGGACCGTCTAATTAACCCGGATAATCCCTCGGACCCGAGACCGGATTATCCGGATTCGGATCGGACGGTGTGAATCTAAAAAGAAATATTATGCTACCTCAGAGGAGAAATATTCTGTTACCTCAGAGGATATGGACTCGCGAATGCGAGACGAAGGGTTCCAAACTTCCAATGCAAGACTGGAGCGCTAGTCAATTCTTTGACCTAGTGCGCGCGCTCCGGACAGATAACGACTCCCCCACACTACCCTTCCCTCACTAGAATTCTTCTCCAGTCGCTCCATTGCTTGTCAAATCTGAGCCGTCAATTAGGAGATATTTCCACGTGTCTGTAAGAGGGTCACTCTCCTTTCCTGCGTCACAACCCATTTTATACGGTGCTATGAACAATAGGCCTACATTCGCTGGTAATTAATGTTCCCGATTGAGGGCAGTTTCGTCAATTTTGTGAAATAAATTCTGCTCTGTGCTTCCTTTTTCCCTTTTATCTCTCTTTTCCTCCTCGGCCGTTTTCCGAAAGCACCGTCTCTCTGATCCGATCGCACCAAAAAATCCTGCTTTACCAAAAATAAGCAGTAATCTGTTTTTAGCTTCATATTTTTTGTTCAAGTTTGGTTAGCCTATCGATTTTGATTTTCTCCGGTGCTTGATTGATTTGTTCGGGCTTGTAGACTTGCTATGATAGAGATAGTCGTGTTTTGATCGAAATTAATTTTAGGGGTTTAGAAGTTTTCTTATCGGGATTAGCTAATGGCGGAAGGAAGGCGGTATGGATTGGCTCCCTCAATTAGGTCAGCTTTTTATCTATTCATCTCCTTTGATTAAATCGCTGAGTCTTTGCTTTTTTCTCGCTTCAAGTAAAATATACAAAAAATAGCTTTCCGCCCCCAATTATCAGTTACAATTCGAGTGAAGTAACAAGAGACCTTTTAAAGTGAATTTACGCGTAGACTTACGTAATGAAATTTGATGAAAACGTGTCCAATTTTCTAGGAGTTCTCAATTTATCCATCAGAATCTGTATATAAGATTTTAACTGAATTTTAGGTACAATTTCTTTGTCTGGTTGGTCGTGATAAAATGCGAAGTCTTAACCTTGATATTTTGATCAGATATAGATCAAATTCTAATGGAGGCTCAGCATCGATGGTTGCGCCCTGCTGAGATTTGTGAAATATTAAAAAACTACAAAAAGTTTCGGATAGCACCCGAGCCTCCAAATAGACCTCAAAGTATGACTTTCTTTTCTTCTCTTCTCTTATGTCTTTGTTTGTTTGTTTGTTTTGTATATTGGTTTCTACAGCTACCTTTACAAGCCACCACCAGATATCATGTTTTTCCTGGGCAGCACCAGAATGTAGTGGCTAAATGAAAACCCTAATAAACTGTATTATAGCTCAACTGAAGAATTTTGCCCTCTTCTCTTGCCTCTCTTATGTTTAAATGTATTACTCTGAAGAAATGGCTTACTGAAATCTAACTGTAATTTTGTGCCAGAAAAATATATAATGGAGATGTTCACTTGTACAGTTTTACCTTACAAAAGATAGTTCCTATTTTCTGAATCTTTCCTGCTGAACCAGATATGTAAATCTTTTCATTTAGTTACAAGTATCATAGAGAAGAAATATATATATATTTGTATAATGTTTTGTGAATATCTCCTACTAGGTGGTTCGCTTTTTCTTTTTGATCGGAAGGTGTTAAGATACTTCAGAAAGGATGGCCACAACTGGAGAAAGAAAAAGGATGGCAAAACCATTAAAGAAGCTCATGAGAGGCTCAAAGTAATTATTAAGTTATTATTTTCTGAACAAATCCTCTCTTTTATTTCAGGTCAGAGTTTTTTAAGTGATAGTGTTTTTTACCATGTAGGCGGGAAGTGTGGATGTCCTACATTGCTATTATGCTCATGGAGAGGACAATGAGTGCTTTCAAAGAAGAAGCTATTGGATGCTAGAAGAGTAAGTTCACTACAAGAAAGTTGCTTTGTACTTTTCTGATTAGAAATACAGTTTATTTATTTGTATATTTTCAAACAGAGCTACCTTTGTTTGGTATTTGCAATAAGTGTTCATTGCATTGTATTTTCATTGGGTGGACAAGAGATGATCCAATTCCGATGAAGTATTATTTTTTATTCTATAATTGCAATTTTTCTTGGGTGGATCCACCCTTTACATTGATATTGAACTAAAATGGGTCAGAATGGGTTAGGTACATGTTGGGGTTTATTGCATAAAGTTTGAAGTGACATACTTGTAATTTTAAACCTAGCTGGTGCTTGTATTAGTTATTAATCATTCTTGCCCATATCATAGTGTCACAGTATGTTGTCTGGAATCATGGCAAGGAGCGGGAGTGGGTGCTCTCTGCAAAAGTTCCTTTCTTTGCAAGCATTGGAGTACTTATTAGTTCATATTTATTTTATGTGCAGGCATTTAATGCATATTGTCCTGGTGCATTATCTCGAAGTCAAGGTATGTAGACTTCTTGCCTTTTCCTTTTTTCTGTGTGTTTAGCTTGTCTTGATGCTAATCAGCTATTGATGTTTTATTCAAAGGGTGGGAGATCAAACCTTCACCGAATTAGAGAGGTTGAACATAGCAACAATGCTGATAGCCCTTTGTGTTCAACTTCCTTTACTAGTCAAAGTCAAAACAACTTACCCTCGCAAAATACAGAAGCTGAGAGCTCAATTAGTGGTCAAACATCTGAATATGAAGATGCTGAATCAGGTAAATCATTTAATTTCACATTCTATCAGATAGCCTTTTCAATTGTCGGAGTGCACTAGACCTATCGTTATGGTACTGATTTGCACCTTTTTATTTATCTCAAACCATCAAGTAGATCCGAAGATACCCAAAAAATTTGTGACTAAACTTCAATTGTGAAAATGTGAATGTATGCCTTAATTGACCCAAATGTAGCTGAAACTTACATTCAGATATACAAGCAACCGCAAAAGAGCATGGAATAGTAGAAGAAAAAACAAAAGCTATTAACAATACGTTACCAGAGAGATAGTGATGTATTCTAGACATGCCAGTAGAGGACTCCGCATAAAATAATAATTAATCTGTTTAAGTAACTCTTTGAAGTGTGAAATAATATTATTGCATAAATTGTTCTAATGCATGTTGACATTCTGGTGCATGAGGTTTAACCTAAGAATAGTTTCAACTGATACAGTATTGCAATTCAATGCCAGCGTATCTAAGGCAAAATTCGACTCGGCAGATAACCTTTCCTCAGGAGGAACCGGATACCACTCTTTCCCTCAGATGCAACAGGAGTACACCAATGGACCTGGATCCATAATTAACCCTTCCCTTTTAAATCCTTTTGCAATCTCTACTACGGACAATCTTCGTAAGATTCATGCCATACAATCTCTTTACTTTTACACTATTGCGCTGCACCATAGCATCTGTGCAGCATTTCTTTTTTCAAACACATGCTATGTTTTCCTCATTTTTTTTCTTTTCATTTGCGTACTGAGCCCAGTACTTAGCCTTGCAAAATGACAGTTTGCTAATATTTCCACAGTGTCAAAACTGGGATTTAAGTTGGAGCAGAAAGACTAATTCTTCTAATGTTATTTACTTTAATCAGTTGTGTTAAAAAACTAGTTAATATAGACTTAACATTAGCATATAAATGTATTTTGTTTCATTTTAGTCCAAATTGGATTTTGTAAATGAGAATGTCTAGAGTCAGGTCCAAATTTTAAATATTAACAGAACACTCATTTCCATTAAATGTTTTGGATTGCTAATTGGATAAATTTTACACCCTGGCATAAAGCTAATACTAATATCTGTTTGACTTCTGTAGTACTTTTTGCTAGAAATTATCGCAGCACACGTGCTCACACTAAAAGACTTGAGCAAAATAAATGAATAGTTGAATTAATAATTGCCTTGACCAGTAACTTTAGGTGAAGATGTGAAGAACCTGTCATAGTCATTCTAATCCTATTGTGCTTCATTTTTTTCTCATTTGTTTAATTTCTGTGAAAGATCTTGGAGGTGAGTTCCGGGATATGGCAGCACCTGTACCTTTCTCAGAACACTACATGTCTCAAGAGGATCTTGCTAAGGCTTTTGGGGAACCAGGTGTGGACACTTCATTCAATGGGCAAGCAGCGCACTTTGATCTCTCAGCATGGGATGATGTGGTAAACCACTCTACTGTCACCACGGCAATGCAAACACCTTCATCTATTGACATGTCTTTCACATCCACTCAACAAATCCCGTTTAGAGAGGATGATATTAAATTTGATGACCTGGTTTTTGATGGAGCATATGCAAGTGAATTTGATCTGAAGGAAGGGGATATACCAAGTGTTGATCTTAAATCCCAGTGGGAGGTAGTTATAGTTGGCCGTTCCTTTCCTCTTTTGTTCATAATCTTGAAATTGCTTGCTGTTCTTTAAAGTGACTGAGCTATGATGCATACATTTTTTCCCTGAGTTTCTGTTCAAAAATAAGTAAATACCATTGAAATGGAGGAATTTATTCACGCCCCTTTCTGACAATTAAGTGCAAAACTTCGTAATGACAATTGAGGAATTACGTGCTTACATGTAGAAAAGAATGACAAGTTAGTCATGAATAAGATGTAACGAGATGTAGCTTGGGCATTATTTTTGCAGAACTTTTAGTGATCTATTGGGGGTATTGGAGACATTGTCATTCTTCTATACTATGTGTGTTTTTTCTTTTAAATGTTTTGCACTTTTTGCGCATGAATATTCTCCATTTTTTTTAACTTGCCTGAATCTTCTGTACAAGAATTTGAACTTAAATTATATTTCATTTCAGATTTTACCAGACAATTATGAACTACAAGAGAGACCAATAGACGGTAAAGCTGACAGCCCACTGTTCCCACCTCTTGAAAAGGGTGATAGTTTCAATAGATGGATGAGTAACGAATTGGAGGAGGTTGACTCAAATGTCAAGTCAAACTCTCACACACTGTGGAACACTGTTGAGGCTGAGGCTGTGTTGGCACACACTGGAGGCTCCAGTCATGGCCATCTTGATACCTACATGGTGGGACCTATGATCTCTCAAGACCAGCTTTTCAGTATAGTTGATTATTCTCCAAGCTGGGCTTATGTCAGCATTACGACGAAGGTACAAACAATTTTTAATCTTCTGAACACTTTTCTCTTTAGATTAGGTAAGTTCCTCAATTCTCATTTTGTTTCATTGATACAGGTTTTGGTTATGGGAACATTTTTGAAGAGCAATGAGGAGGTAAACAGATGCAAGTGGTCTTGCATGTTTGGTGAAATTGAAGTTCCAGCTGATATTTTATCTGATGGAACCCTAAGATGCTATGCCCCAACTCATAAACCTGGTCGGGTTCCTTTCTATGTCACCTGCTCCAATAGACTAGCTTGTAGCGAAGTGCGCGAATTTGAATTCCGTGCTATGGATTCTCAATCCATGGATATTTCAGATCTCAACAATAGAATAACAGATGACATGTATCTCTCCATGCGGCTAGAGAAACTTATAACTCTGGGACCAAATGCGCAACAAATTTCCATAGTCAGCCCCACAAAGGAGAAACAAGAACTGAGTAACAAGATCACTTTATTGATGTCTGAGTCTGACGAGTGGTCAAATTTGCTAAAATTGACGGATGAGGGAGGGTTAGGGTTCTTGGACGAGAACCCAAAGGATGAGTTGGTCGAGCGATTGATGAAGGAAAAGTTGCATTCATGGCTTTTGCACAAGGTGAATGAAGAGGGCAAAGGCCCGTGTGTGTTGGACAATGAGGGACAGGGTGTGATACATTTGACTGCAGCGCTGGGTTATGATTGGGCCATACGGCCCACAATTACAGCTGGGGTTAATATTAATTTTAGGGATGCTCATGGATGGACTGCTCTTCACTGGGCCGCTTTCTGTGGCAGGTTTGTTTTCTATCTTTGGATTTTTTTTTTTTTTGTGCAGTGTTGTATGATATTTGCAATAACATTTAATGTTCTCATGTTTGCAATCAGCAGTCAATGTTGTTATCATTTAGTAATTAATAATGAATCATTTGGTTCATGTGAGATGGAATTCTGTTGTGTCAGGTAGGTTAACTCATTTTATAACTGGGTGGTCAAGCTTTGGCAATAAATTTTTTCATATGAAAGTTTACTTGAAGAAGTAAATAAATATATATTTTTTTTCAGAAAATAAGCTAAAGTGAATGGATAATTAAATAAAACAACTTAATTTTAGGAAGATGCAGAATAATACAAATTGTTCCTTTCCAATGGTCACGCAACCTTGCAACATCTTTTTCTTATTTAAATCTTCACTTTTCAGGGAAAAAACAGTAGTTGCGTTGATAGCACTAGGTGCAGCCCCTGGTTTATTGACTGATCCAACACCCGAATTCCCCTCAGGAAGAACCCCTGCTGACTTGGCATCTTCCAATAATCACAAGGGCATCTCGGGCTTCCTTGCTGAATCCTCACTCACCAGCCTTCTCGAGATTCTCACCCTCAAGGACTCCAAATGTGCTGACCTGGCCCTAATGCATACCGTACAAACTGGGGCCACTGATGTGAACATACCAACTGATGATGGATCCTTGAAAGACTCTCTCTCGGCTGTCAGAAATGCAGCAATTACAAGGGCCCGAATTTACCAGGTGTTCAGGATGCAGTCGTTCCAGAGGAAGCAGCTGAAGGAGTTTGATGATGATGTTTCGGGGATCTCTGGCGAACGGGCCATTGCAATTGCATCAGCCAAGGCAGTGAAGGCATCACCTGGGGATAAGGTGCATCTTGCAGCAACAAGGATTCAAAATAAGTTCCGTGGTTATAAAGGAAGGAAGCAGTTTCTTCTTATTAAGCAACGTATTGTCAAAATTCAGGTAATCTTTCATAATGAAAGTTATCTGCATATGAATCCTTTAAATATTGCAAAATTCAGTTTCAACCCTGCGGGGAGATAAACAGCACTATGTTTTATAATTATCTGCTCACACCTCACACTGTGGACACTATTTTCTTATTATTCTTCATGATGTAGGTGGTTGGTACAAATGCTGGTTTGAACAAGCCTTTATGATTAGTATACATGCAGTGACTGTTATGTACCAAGTGCGAAACAAGTTTAACTAGTAATTTTTTTTTCTTTATTGCCGAAACAAGTTTATTTATTTATTACACCACAGGCTCATGTGAGAGGTCACCAAGTGAGGAAGCACTACCGCAAGATAGTATGGTCAGTTGGGATTGTAGAGAAAATTATTCTACGGTGGCGGCGTAGAGGAAGCGGGTTACGGGGTTTCCGGTCTGATGGGCCCTCGCTTGAGGGACCCTCTAACATCCAAATTAAGCCTTCTAAGGAGGATGATGATGATTTCTTAAGAGAAGGGAGGCGTCAGACAGAGGTGAGACTAGAGAAGGCGCTTGCTAGGGTTAAATCTATGGTGCAATATCCTGAGGCGAGAGATCAGTATAGCAGGCTTTTAACTGTTGTTACCAAATTACAGGAGTCTCAGGTATTCTGTTCTTTGTATTTTATCCTGGTATTTATTTCATAGAAAAAAGTCCTCATCAATAAATAACAAATAAACACCTCGTTTTCATGCACAAGACAGTTCTTATTGTGTGAGAGGAGATAAATTCCTTAATTTTCAGAAATCAACTTTTCTGACATCAACATTCGGAGTTTCTATTATAATATTAGTAGTATTTTCTTTTCTCTCTTTTTTTTGGAAGGAGTAGGTTTTGCAATGTTTAGTGGGTCTTATTTGTTTGTGAAATAGTTCTTTTGGGTGTAATATATCCTTGTTAAATAATATTATGGAAAAGATAGAACAAATTTCGACATTGGTAAGCAGTGGATTCCAGTTAGACATTAATTATGTTCCTTCCAATTTGCAGTAAGTTCTTTCGTGCAACATCTACAAACAAGTTCATTAATAAAATATTGCAAATAATATTGCAATTTTCATTGCTGCAAAAAGTGACTCAAAATATTGATACATATGAACCACATGTTTTTTCCCTTCTGGAAAATCTTTTCCTGATGGAATCATGGCATGAAAGAAACACTGGTTAGATTGTTTTTCCGAATAATCTCACAACAATTTTTATCATAAACAGAGATTTGTGAATTGTCAGGCAATACAAGAGACAACATTGAAAGAATCAGAGGAAGCTGATGAGGTTGGTGATTTCATGGTTGAATTCAGAGAGCTCTGGGAGGATGACACACCTGTGCCTGGTTTTAATTGACCATGTATAGATTTCACTATCGTACCATCCATTAGAAGGTTTCTTATTGATATTGTAATTACTTTCTCCTGTATATTATTATTATGGTTGTTATAGCTCATTTAGCTAACCCAGAGAGGTATGATAGTATCATATATGATATTGTTAGGACTCCTGAAACTTTCGCTAGTTAGTGGTAGCGAACTAGCGATTATAGTTCAGGTGTTTGTATCGAGTTCAATGATCCTTTGTGATACTTTTATGTTTCAACTACCTTACCAATTAATATTCTAGAAAATTTCTCAAAACCTTTATCTCTGATGAATTGGTAATTGTTGTTCTTGTTTCTTTGGTCCATTTAGTAAATTCTATACCTGGATGCTTTGTTTTGGATTAGTCTTTTAGTTGCTGTTTGGTTCTCTATTTCCCAGACGAACATGGTGTATCTGAGAAGAAATTGGTCAACACACACACACACACACTGACAAATGTTGTTGGGTTGGGTCTAATTAATAGTTATTTTCTTTGACATGTTAAATATTTTAATTGGACTTTTTATTTGAGGAGAAGTGCGTAATTTTTGTTTTTAGGTGGTTTAATTATGATAGTTCTCTTTCTCGGCCTGCTACAAACTTTAGTCGAAGCTAATTCGTGTAAATTGGATAGCAATTAAATTTCGTTGGTGTTGTAAGTAAAATTTCATCAAATTTGTTGAAGTAGGACAATCACAAAAGGTTTTTATAATATACCTGAATTATAATTTTTTGAACGAAATATGATTCAAGCAAATTTGTATAAATCAGCTTGTAGCTTAATACATGAGTAGCAATCGCAACAAATCAAAATATATCCTTAAAATATTATTATATATATTAATAAATCAGATTTGAGCGAAATCGCATACATTGGAACAAGTTTAGACAAAAAAACATCGCTGAAATAAATACATTTAAAGCACATAAAGCATTGTAATAAAAGTTTCACATCGAAAAATTACCTCTTACTACATTAAATGCTGAAACACCAAAAGTTCATCTAATTCCAATATACTTAATACCTTCTTATCCTAATTTCTAAATAATAAATAAACTAAAAACTGTAACAAGAGTACAAGCCTATGTGCCTGAAGTAGTAAATTATCTCATTCTACCAAATTGTATATAATTCACACTTTGTTCTCAAGTAAAAGTTCTGACTATTTTGCACAGAAGAATCCACACCAATGCATCAAAATTTGCACTAGCAAGCCTTAGTCATAAATCATGATAATAACAATCATTTTGCTTATGAGTTATATCAAAAGGTGGGTAATGAGAATAATTACCATGTTAACAAGAGATCAAATATATATCACAAATAAAAAATACATGTCTATGCGTCTGTAGACCGTTATTCTCTATATAGATTGATTCATAAATCATACCGAAAATTTTTAAAACTACCATTGTTTAAAAAAAAATAAACCAAAAAACCATCGTTTTTGAAAAATTTGAAATCTAACACGGCCGCAGAATGATTCTGCGGACCCAAATGCTGGAGACCGCACAGGCGTTCTGTGGACCCATTTTTTTTTTTCAAACTTTGAGATATCTCATAAATGGAGCACGCATTCCTAAAACAAAAAAATATTAAAAAACCAAAAAATTTGAGATATCTCATACGTATGATGCACGTGGTGCCTTGATAAAACACCAAAAAACAAATGGGTCTGCAGAATCATTCTGCGGCCGTGGTAGATTTCAAATTTCCCAATAACGATGGTTTTTTTTCTTTTTCTTTTTTTAAATGTGCTAACTTTAAAAATTTCGGTAAATCATAGAAACATATGGAATCTCTCATGTGTGATCCGTTACTGGCGAGCACGCGCTCGGATTCGCTTTCTCTTGGTTTCGTGAGCTGCTGTCATGATGTGTACCGTTACCTGTCTTGCACGTGGTAATGTCAAATATGTTTACGGATAGCGGTGTAAACTTGTGCTATATTGCAAGTTGTTTTGATAATACCAGATATGGAGTTGGCTACGGTGCTATGCATAGCGTAGAGGGTCTCGTGCTACACAGGGGCGGATGATAGTTCAAGCTGGGGGTGCTAAGCCACCCCAAGTTTTCAAAATTTTATTATCAAGTATCTAAATTTTTACTAACTTATCTCTTTTATATGTATTAGCACCCCCAATATTACTAACAAATTTAAAGGGCTTGAACGTAAATTTTAAAAATCAATGTCACAGCAGACTGGGCTACATATTTTATTTGAACGTTTCGATTTCTGTATTTGTGTAGTGAACAAAAGAAAACGGATCCTTCTAATTTAAAAATGTCATACCTATATAGAAAAAATAATGCCCGATTCTATATATTGAATTTTTGTACCCTTTGATCCTATATAGAAAACGGATCCTATATAGAAAAAATAATGCCCGTTCCTATATAGAAAACGGATCTTTCCATTGAATTTTTGTACCCATCTTAATAAATAGTAAATAAATTCAAAAAAAATGTAAAATTTGATCTGCAAACACATTTTCATATATCCATCATGTTGAACGGTCTAGATCGACTGTTTGGACTTTGGACTTTGAAAATGTAATGTGTAATCTGATGTCACAAAAAAACAGTGTAAGTGGATCCCTCCTCGTGTTATATTGTGTTATGCATTTTTTTATTAAAAAAAATAAAGATATTGTTTATCACCCCCTATACTCAAATTCTGGTTCCGCCCCTGGTGCTACAGCTTAATATTTGAATTTTTAAAATTCTAACGGTCGATCCGAATCGTTCAACATAATCTTCATATGAATATGTATTTGCAAACCAAATTTTATATTTTTAAAATTTTTTTATTATTTTTTTTAGATAGGTAGAAAAACACTTGATCTGAATGGTATAAAATTTTCAGATCAAGTAATTTTCTACCTATCTAAAGAAATAGTAAAAAAAATTCTAAAAAATGTAAAATTTAATTTGCAAGTACATATTCATATGGAGATCATGTTGAATGGTTCGGATCAACCGTTAGAATTTTGAAAGCTCAAATATTGAGCCGTAGTACAGAGACCCTCTATGCTATACATAGCATATTAGCAATTTCTTTCAGATATTAAAAAGAGTTCGTAATAAAATGTGCCTTTATAACAAAAAAAACTTGTGAACCGACAAAAGAAGATCGAAAATATATGATACTAAAATTTTGCTATTGAAAAACTATTTTACTGAAAGACAGACAGATTTTTTTTAGAGATTTTAAAAAATAAATTATCCGTAGAAACTGAATTATTTTTTTACTCGATTCCATAAATGGGACCGAACAAATAATTTTTGTAAGTTTTATCAAAGTATTTCTCATAGTGAATTAATAATTCGGTCTCAATGATTTTCATAAATTTCAGCATGCTTTAGCCGCAGAAAATTCAAAAATTATAAGAACCAAATCATTGATTCGACACTAACAGGAGTTGTGAAATCCGTAGACCCTTTTATCTTCTTTTTTTCTTTCTCTCTCTATCAAATCCTCATTAAAGAGAGGATAATGGGAATGAACTAATAATTCAGTTTAATTGATTTTTCATACTGTGTAATTGTTGGTGTGGTAAATTGTAAAATCAATGAGATCAAATCATTAATTCAGTCCGCAACCTTTGTATTTATTTGGTTTCATTAATTTATAAAAAAAAATAATCAATCTTTGTTTTTGACACATTAATTTTTTATTTCTAAAAAAAAATTGGAATGGAGACATAATTGCTTTTCCATTTGTCTTTAATTGGAGAGTCGTTGGTCGCTATGCTGATTGTGATGGAAGCAGAATTAAATAAGGCGGCAACAAATTAAATCTACACATCCACTCCCCAACAACCAGCTATTTTTAAATGTCCCTAAAATCTAATTAGTGATCCAACTAAATTACTTCTTAGAGCATCTACAACGGTTAAATAAAAAAAGAAATTAATTACAGCTGTATGTCATTAAAAAAAATTAATTTGATACATAATTTCAGGCACTATAATTAATTTCACATCAGCAGCTGTTTAAATGAAAGTGTTTGCTTATTAAGAAAATTTGCTAAATAAGAAATCGTCGCGCATTTTTAAAATTAAAATAGCAATTGCCACGTAGGATTAGAAATTGGAAAGCAATCACCGTTGGAGATGCTCTTAGCTCTTAAGGTGAAATATGAGACAACACAGTATAATGTGTATGGTCTTTTGCTTGTTTCTCTGAAGCAGAAATAAGAAATTAAATAAATTTATAAATGTTAATAAATGTTGTCTTTCACAAATGTTGCAAAAATAAAATGAATTTAAATTTAAGATTGTCACGATTGTTAAAAATTATAGTTGTTAAATATTCTCTCTTCAGAGATAATAGATGTATTTTTTTTTTAAATAAAAGAGTTTTGTTAACTCCAATGTCCATTTTTTTTTTTTTTTGTAAATGTTTGAATATGTATTCTATGTAGAGAACAAAGAGTTCATTTATAAATAAAAAAATCATAGATAATAGATAATTATTTCATGTTATTTTCATTTTAATTAACCAAAATTAAAATAATTATACCAATATTGGTTGTTTATCAATTAAACTCTTCTGAAAAAAGTAATTAAAACGTTTATTATTTGTGACATTATCCACAATACTAATTTAGTAATTCAGAAGGATCTTGTGACATTATCCAAAATAAACTACCTACCATAAATTCTAGCTTGTATTGTTTATTATAAAAAAAAAATATTATACTTACCCTCAAGTTCTTATCCTCTAAGTACCTCTAAGTACTTAATACCTAACTTTTCAAATTTAAAAAAATAATAAAAGTGATATGTACATTTTGCAATATCTAATTAGTGTGCATTTTTTAAGCATGCATTACGCAATAATTAGTGTGAAAATTCAAAACAACAAATTTGTTTCTTCAATATCAAATGTTCATTATGTAATAATTGAACGTACATTTCGCAATAAACGAGTTTACGAAAGTTTAAAACAATTATTAATACTCATCAACAATTATATATAACTGGAAATAAACAAGTATTATTTTATAATAAATAAATATATGTTTTTATTAATCAATTATTTATTCTGTAATAAACAAATGTGTATAACTATAATGTTAGAATCTGAATTAGAGATACTTGAAGGAATGAAGGGTGAGATTATGGGAGTACTTAAGTTGGAGATCGGAATCGGATGCGCACCCATGATAGAATTTGGCGTACACGTAGCACACTCACTCTTCTTTCCGGAATGACATTCAACTATTCAATTATTCAACGTTGAGTCCAGCAGCCTCCCGAGCTTCTATCCTCTGTGGCAGATCTATACAGAAATATCCTGTCGAATCATGTCTCTGACTCGAGATCTGTGCATATATTAGTTGCTGAGTGCTCTGTCAGTGACCTGCTACAGAGATGTGTGTAGTTAAAACTATGTATGTTTAGACCGAGAGAATCTGAATGTAACTCCTTGCCTCTTTAATCCCTCCTCTCTCTCTCCACGAAATAAAGAAAAAATAATAATAAAGAGAACTCTCTCCGCTCATTAAATGGCTCGCTCGGAGAAGGACGCAGCGGCCAATGGCTGCCACATCAGCAACTCCGGTGCTCCCGTTCCACCACGCGCGCGGTTGCCGAGGCCCTCCTCCTCCTCTCTCCTGTTCGGGAGGGACCCACAGCACGAGGAGGAGCTGAGCTGGCAGCGCCGATGTATCGAGGCTACACTGAAGGGTTTTGCGATCGGTGCGGGATTAAAGGGAGGATTGGCTCTTTTCTCCATTCTTGTACGATTGAAGAGTCGCCGATCGTCCAGGTTTCTGGTTTTCAATTCATTTTTATCGTAAATTGTATTTTATCTTTTATTGGAGTGATGTGTTCAGTTGTTCTCGCCATCAGAATGTATTTGCTCCTAATGCAGCATTGATCTCTTTGATTAAAAAATAAGCAGCACGTAACCAATTGGCTGAGGAATTAGATTAATCTTATCCTTTTTCTTAATTGAGACATGAAATTAGCGGTGCATTAGCTACAGAAGCCCAAATAAGCACAAATCAAACCGTACTTTCTGGTTGTATCTGCACAGGCGAGCTCGTGCAGGTGTGCTGTGCCAGGATAGATGCAATTAGTTTCAAATTAGCCATACGGATGCAGATAAGAAGGACGTGAAGCAAAAATTGATAAAGAAAAATAAACAGAGAAAATCTTGTTAAAACATGTTACCATTCTAATACCAACTGGTACAAGATATTATTGCACCAGTACTGTGATGGTTAAGTCTTATCAGATGCCTTTTATTTGTGAAATTAGAAAGGCTGGGTCGATGACTAATGAAGAGGCTTCGATAACGGCATTAAAGGAGACATGGAGGTATGGTATGTTTCTTGGTACCTTTGCTGGTACATTTGCTTCAGTTGATGAACTCATAGCTGCCATTTGGGGGCACAAAAGGTACAAATCTCTTTTTTTTGCCCCCTCTTCTTTCATAAATTTAAGACTTTAAATTGACATATCAAATTCAAAAATTAATTTAGAGGGTCCAGTTTGCACTTAAAATAAATTGAGACTTGTAATTGTGTGAGCTGTGACATATAGTATCATATATTTGCTTAAGCAAACAATGAAAATGCCCCATCCTTTTCACTATTATATACTCACCAGGAACTACCGAGAAAGGTTAGGTCGGCTTTGTACTACAGAAAAAAAAAAATGAAATGTTGGGATATGGTGTATAACCTGTATGGTTTTTATAAGTATTCAGGGCTTCGGCTCTGCATGAATCGAAGATTAAGGATAGTAGTTTGTACTTTGAAAAACGATTGGTACCACAAGGAAATATAGCACATTTTTAATCTTCATAGGGACAACATGATATCTGGGGCTATATAAAATTATATAGAAATTTTTGTGGCTGAACTTGATATTTTTAATAAATTACTACCTTTGGAATCAACTTTTGTGAACTCGCTTTTCTATCTCCAAGTTTAATTCACAAATAATTTTGCTTCTCTAATTTTAGGACAGCAAAATGGAGATCTCTTCTAGCTGGCTTGATTGCGGGTCCCTCTATGCTTTTGACTGGCCACAATACCCAACATACAAGCCTAGCATTGTACATACTAGTGCGATCAGCTGTGCTTGCATCCCGGTGTGGTATTAAAAGCAAGAGATTTGGAAAATACTGTAAACCGCTGACTTGGTCTCATGGTGATGTTTTCCTGATGTGCCTCTCCTCTTCACAAATTTTGTATGTGCATTTTGCAATCCTGCTTTTGTTAACTTTAACCAATTTTCTTTAGCAAGCACTATTATTTTGTTTTAAAATGATAAAAACTTCGGAATAAATTTAGGACAACCATTCACACATTAAGAAAATTTGACTAAATTGATAAATGTTTTCAGTTTGTTATAGTAAATGATGGTGTGGTTTAGTGATAGTTCATAACAACCAATGTAAGTTTCATTAAACAAGTGACCTATCTTTGTTTTTACAACCTCTTCTATCTTGATATGTCCTATCTTTAAGTATTTAACAAATCAACTTTTCAGGTCTTCATATATTTTAAAGCAGGACAGTTTACCATCCTCATATAGATCTTTCTTAAATAAACACGGTGGGAAAGATCTTATTCTTTTACAAGGTGTAAAAGATATTGCATGCGGCCGTCCTTTTTCGAACTTGGGAGCTATCAAGAAATATTACAAATCTCTTGGTGTGGATGTAAAATTGGATCCTAACATGAAAATCCCATGCTCAGTAAGTATTTCCTTAGTTCGAGAAAAAATAAGGATAACCAAGAAAGCAAGATCATTGGAAAGAAAAGTACTCCAAAAATAACTTAAAAATCTTTTTGCTGAAGGGTACTTGTTCTAACTTATTGTACTTATTTTACTTTGTTATTATGCAGATAATACATGGTAACCAATCATGTTCAGGTCATTTTTTGTCCTTCTTTATACAAGCATATGGTAGAGCAGTTCCTGTGTATCTACCAGTATACTTAGTTCCAGCTCTTATAGTTCACCGGCAAGGTCTCTTGAAAAGGTACAATTTTTTCTTTATTTTTCCATTGTTGTTGTTGTTGTTGTTGTTCCATTGTTGTTACATGTACTCTGCTGAATTAGCAATTTAACATATTGCTATTTCAATTGTGATGAATAGACCGTACACAATACTTGGGAAGACTATCAAGGGCATTGCCAGATCAAGCTTGTTCCTCTCCATTTATTGTTCTTCTGCTTGGTTAACTTTTATTTTTATTCAGTATTCCATCATACTTTTTTTGTTATGTTAAGAATGTAAACTAACATCTGCAATTTTCAGGGTATGGACGTGTTTTCTTTTTAGGATTTTTCAGAGGTGCAATATCCCAATGGTTGCTATGGCCACAGTAAGTAACTTCACCTTCCTGCTTTCTAAATCATTCTGTAAATAATAATTCTAATATTTGATTTGCCTTTCTTAATTGCAGTTCCCTACTGGTTTGGCATTGCTAATAGAAAAGAAAAGCAGGAGAATAGAAATCTCTCTATACTGTTTGTCACGTGCAATAGAGAGTTTTTTCACATGCATGTCTGATGCAGGCTTCTGCCCACCTGCTTCTAAGCTAAAGCGATCCGATGTGGTCGTGTTTAGTATGGCCACTGCTGTGATAATGCACTGCTATGCGCAAGAGAGAGACGTCTTTCGATCCAAGTACTTGAATGTTCTAGATTGGGTGTTTGGTATTCCGCCCCCCGCATCTGATGAGGAGCATGAGAAAAAATGTTAGAAAACAGTAATTTTGTAGAGTTTGAAAAATTAGTCAGGACATATTTATTTTTGGTCTAATTTTTGTTTCTTTTTTAACCATTTTTTGTTTATTTCAATCAGTGGTGTACTGTATTTGTTAGGAAAAGAAAATCTGCCTATAGATAGATAGCTTTATCCAAAACTCATTTAGACTATTAAATTGCACAATAGATGATAATTATATATTCATTAATTTTTCTCAAATATTCGTAGTTTTTGTCTGTTAAGATATTCTTGAAATATATTCAGACTAATGCTTGAATTACATTATAATTTACCATCCAAGAAGAAATCACAATCCTTTGGAGGCCATGGAGCCGAAATACTGAGCTTATAGAACCAAGGAGGAAAAAAAATTCAATTTTCACCTAACAAAATGGTTATGTCACCTATCTAAACGAAAATGTCTGATCTGGTGATCTCTTGACAACAACCAAACCTAATAATTGAGTTGCAGTTTATATTTAAAACCTCGGTATGTTTAGGTTGTTCCACCTCAAGAAAAAGACATTTTAGTAGTTACCACATGTATATGTATACATGTAGGGACCCTTGGGGCTGTTCGGCAACAAGGGATTAAGCCTCTCTAAGGCTTAATTTGCTTCATTTAGCTTCCTTAGCCGCTTAATTCTGTTGAACATCGGTTTTTTAGCACGGATTAAGAATACCTCATTTAGTCTGGGTCTTAATCCTAATTCTCTGTCCGGATCTTAAGACACCTCTACTCTTTCCTTTAGCTTTTTTAGCTTTCATTCACGGATTAAGACAACCGAACATCAGTTCCTTAGTGCTCCTTAAGCTCTTAATCCTTCACTCTTAATTCCTTTGCTGACGAACGCCCCCATAATGTTCGTATTGTATTCCTTTTCCAACCATAAAGCTATTACCTTTATAAAAGTATAGCGCGACCTACAAACGGAGACTAATTGGCTATCAATTTACTTTTAATTCTTGGTCCTCGGTTGCTCTTTTGTTTTAAAGTACTTTGTATCATTTGTAAATGAAATGATATATCCCTCTTTAGAATAATGAAAGAAGGATATGGTATAAAAATAGTAGGTTTACCGTCAGCCTACTATCATTCAAACTTGAGAACTTTTTTTGGACTCTTTGTTGTGAAGTTCGAAAAGAAGAAAGAATAAAATAGAAAACTAAACCTAAGAAAATCAACCCAAACAACCCTGAAAAGTGAAAACCAACTGAAGTTAATTTTGAATATCAATTCCTAAGAATTTGTAGGTGGAAGAGTGTTTTATTATTTTGCAACAATGATTACCTTAAATTTTTAAAATCACTTTATTTAAATTGTCCGCATCTAAACTTAATAATTGTGGACCTGAAATCGGAGGCGGAGGCAGTATTTTAATATAGAGTCCGGCTAATGTAACACTAGTGTCATTTCAAACTAAATAACACCACATTTTAAACCATTGGATTTATTTTAATATTCGTGCACAAGATAGGGCTGGAATGACACTAGTGTTTTGCACGAATATTAAAGTAGATCCAATGATTTAAGATGTGGTGTTATTTAGTTTGAAATGACACTAGTGTTATAGTAGCCGGACTCTTTAATATATGGGGGTCAATATACAGTTATACACATAAAGATTTATAGAACTTAATTATTTATTCTTTAAAGAAGTATGAGAATCAAGCTTATAAAAATTTAAAAATAAGTGGGGTCAAATTTAGCATATACGTATAGCAATTTTTATCTTTAATATTATAATCTACAGTACAAGTTTGAAGAAATTTTATAATAAATGGGGTTAACCACCCCTGCATGGAATCCGTCACATCACATAAAATATGTGCTAAAAGGGTGTCCATTTTCGTAATAAATCTATATGCAAATCCACATATTCTTATTTTCTTAGCACCTAATGAATAATGGAAAAACTAAAAGTAAATATACAGTTTTTTTCCCTTCAATTGTCAATTTTGCTCTGAAAAAGTTCCCATAACTCGGTAATATAAAAAAAGAAGTATAATATTTACCTCAACACCCATTAGGCTTAGCTGCACTGAGTTTTAAGAAGAAAATAAATTTTATGAAAAATTTGAATTGAGCTGAACCGAACTGAACAACATAAATTCACACAAATTCACTAACAAACGAGCTAGGTCTAGCTCGATCTCGCTAATTATGAACCGAACCACTATGAACTGACTCGTTTTGAGCTTGGATTAGTAACGATCAAGCTATTGCTGAATGAGTCACTGACTAATCCTGAACGATCCACGAGCTACAAGTTTTTTTACTAGTTCTAAAGCGATACAATGTTCAGGCCCACACCTTGTCCGGGCTTTTATAGTTAATACATCAAAGAAGTAATCTAACAAATATTTAAAAAAAAAATCCGAATTTTTAGCATTAGAATTCAGCGTCTTGGTATTCATATTGTCTCTAAAAAAAAAAATACCAAGCCGCCCCACTAGGGGAGGGGGGGGGGGGAAGTTTGGTATGGATAGTGGACCGCCCCCAGTGGGGCGGTCAGGGTATTTTTAGTAAAAATTTGGAACTGAGAGCATATTTGATATTTTGTTTTTTGTTGGTGGTATTAATAAAAAAAGCGGCTTCAGGTGTTTAGATTTTGTACTACTAAATGTTTATACTTGACTTTCATAAAAAAAAAAAAAAACTTATACTTGTACTTAGTGTAATGATAGTTTTTTTAAGTAAACTGAAAATTAAGTCATCCAATTATTTAATACCATTATGACAACAAATAATTTCTCTTATTTAGATTTCCGAACCCGTACGATGTGATAATAGTTATATAATATCAAAAGCAAAAGTTCTACCATAAAATGTTTATTGTTATTGTTTTGAATATTATTGGTCAATGAATATATTTGTACTGAATCCATAAAATAACTTATATCTCGTAAACATTTAAGTGCGGAGACACAAAAAATGTAAAAGTCTTAAGAAACGAAGGTACGAAAAAAAATTGCTAAAAAGAAAAGGACAAATGTACGCAGCTAGAAATTTGTCAAAAATAGGAGCTGAACTCTGCAATAAAGTAGGAAAATGATTCCAAAAAGTTTCAAAAATTTCCTCAAAAATTTCTAAACTATTTCAAATGAGTTACTAACTTCAGAGAAATTTTCTTATTATCTGACCGTTAAAATGCATTTTTTTTTCCTGAACGGTTTTCTTTAGTATCAAATGAGGATCAAAACTTACAAACTATTTCTAATGCTTTTTTAGTATCACACAAAGGACAATATATGTTTTTTTTCACATATAGTTTGTATATATGAATGCTTCTGTAACAAAAATCAAAACATCTGTTCAGGGACGGATTCAGGATTTTCGTCAGGGGGGCAAAAAAATATCGAATCGGATTTAAATCCATTAACCAATTAGGTACTCGATAAAAAATAATGCTTTAACTTATACTTTCCAATGCTTTGACCTGTAATTTCTGATGCTCTGACTTATAATTCTAATTACCAATCAAAATTCAACATATTTATTTCTATTTTAATCCTAAATTTAACTCGAATTACAAATTAAACATTCAGAGGGGAGCAAACAAAATTTCAGGGAAACCATAGTCGGTCGGAACCAATAAATATCCACTAAAACTCAAAATCCAGCCCTGGAACACTCTGGGTCCGCCTACAAGTCCTCATTAATCACCGTTCGAATAACTCAAGTTATAATTTTATTTAAAACCTAAACATTGCAGATTAAAAAAGAAAAAAAAAAGAGAACTCGTGTGTTTCAGGAGCTTCGAGATAGATTTTTTATTTTATAGCTGGAATCTGTTTTGGTAGCTAAAATTCATTTCCCTTTTTATATATTTGTTATATTATTTTATATCAATAAAATAATAGCTCATCGGAGCTCCTACTTCGGGAAATCAAAATAACAAAATATTGCTTCAAGTCTTGAAATTTAACTCAAAATCATTTCATGTCACACCAAAATTAATAGTTTAATCCACCGCAGATCCCGAAATTTTTATTTATAACATACTTAAAAAAAAAAATCAAATAACTATCGTTCGCTGAAATTTAGATTTTCACCATGGCCGCACCGGCATTCTGCGGATCCATTTCAACAGGCCGCAGAATGCCGATGCGAACTCTTAAATGGGTCCGCACGGGCATTGTGCGGACCCAGGGTGTATTTTTTTTTTTTGTTTTATCGAGGCACCACGTGCATCATACAATTTTTTTTATTTTTTAATACTATGTTATGAATCCATGAGCTTTGACATCTTTTATTTCATATCTTAGGCACTCCATTTATGAGCTTTGCATCTGTATCGAGGCACCTCATTTATGAGATATCTCAAAGTTTTGAAAAAAAAAAAAAATGGGTCCGCAGAATGGTTCTGCGGATCCAACCAGGAGTCCGCAGAATGCCTGTGCGGTCTCTAGCATTTGGATCCGCAGAATGCCGATACGGCCGTGGTGAAAATCTAAATTCCAGAGAACGATGATTATTTGGTTTATTTTTTTTTTTGAAGCATGTTATAAATAAAAATTTCGGCCGCAGATCACCAAATGAGAGTATGAGACAGTTCAAAATAGGTTTAATTTACTTTCGATAGAGACGGTTCAAAAGATAATCATGACATAACATTTGCTGACGCAAATTACCATTATGGGAAAGCCACAAATGATTAATTAATTCTTTTTGCACCTCCAAACCGAAAGTAAACACAACTGGCTTTTAAGAATTATTTTTATGGAGATTCCGTAAGAGCTATTTTATTCGTAATTAAATTTTATATTAACCCTGCTGGAATTATATCCACGATTTATTAAATGCAAAACAAAAAAGGAATTTGACGTTAGAATAATTATAGTATAATAGTAATCTCTCCCGTAAAATCCCCGCACGCTAGGGGTGTCAATGATACCCTTTTATTCTTTTATCCTATCCGTACTGTATTCGATAAAGCGTGTATGGATAAAGATTTTTTTTTGTTAGCTAATCAGATATGGATATGGGTTCGTTAGCTAAACTGGTAAGGGTACGGATAAAGACTATTTCGTACCCGTTACCCTATAGGATAATTATATAAAACAAAAATATATTATAATTAGTGATGTTAAAATTTATTTGCGTGATATTTCATAATTTGAGTAATAATTAGTTATGTATTTTTATTATTTAGTATATGATTTTTTCTATAAGAAAAAATATTAATCATATTATTTTTATTTACATGTTTTGTTATTTAGTTAAATAATTAAATTTGTCCGAAGAGATATTCGTGTTTTTAAATTCTCTTGCTTTATATAAAAAAACAATTTAGTTGAAATTAATTGCATATGATTTTTTAGTAATGTGATTGCATATGTGTGAAATGAATGAATTTTAATGTTCTATTCGTAAAATAAAATAAAATAAATTATTATATTATTATTATTCGTTATTCACCTACTACTCCGATAATTTTAACGGTTAAGGGTATGGTAGGGTAAAATTCTTAATGGGTAAGGGTAGGGTATGGGTAAGGTCCATTCTTAGTGGGTATGGGTATGAAAATATTTCCACCCTACCCATATCGTACCCATTGTAATACTTTGATGTGTAACTTATATGATCACAGATAACTTATACTTTTATGTGTAACTTGAAAAATAAAATATTAATACTTTGATGTGTAACTTATATGATCACCCCTCTTTTTCAATCCTCCAATCGTCCCCGGTTAATCTTCCTTTAATAAAGTACTATGGTCCCCACTAATTAATTCGTCTCTGCGTCAACCTTCATAGGTATAAATACTCTATTAAACTTTGATAAATACAACAATGTATAGGTATAAATACTTCACTGCATATGTCTAGTTGTGGATGTTAACCCCATGCAGTTTTGGTCTCCCTATGCAGTTTAAGTAATTCCCGAGATATTTATGGTGCAGGGACGATACGAGGAATATTAGAAAATGGTGTGGGGATGATGCTTGAGGGACACAATTCATTTACGTAAGCGTGGTTCAGTTCATAGATATAAATACTTCGATACTTCGTGTTAAATAATTTGATGCTTAATGTTAAATGCTCCAGTACGTCTTGTTCATATATATTAATGTTTGAGTGATCCCCCCAGCTAGTTATAGTGCGGAAATTTTACGTAAATTTTAGTGCGGATACTATTATCTTAGAACTTTTTCTTCTAACGAAGTGTGCTACCGTTCTATTTCTCATAGTGATTTTTCAAAGTCATAAATAGACAACTGCCTTCTTGTTGAACGTAGCTCTAACCCTAACTTTGAGATTAGTCAACTTTTTTGTATATTTTACATTTTATATTTTCAACACCAAGAAAAATGGAAATATCCTGGAAGCCTCTGGTTGATCTCTGAAGAACTTGTTTCAGATCTGGCCAGAATGTGCGCCACTGAATAGTGAAAACACAAATAGTTAATAAGATTGTTTAAATTAATTAAAAACCAAATCGAAACTCAATAATACTCTGTAGAGCCGTAAAGAACTGAAGCACTCTACAATTTCATACTCTGATACTCCATTCCAGGAAAGGAACCAAGGAAGTGAGATCCAGTGAAAAATTTCTTCATTTTGTTAAATGGACATCTCCAGTAACATTGTAGTGATTATTTAGCCCAGAGGTCGGTTACGGAACTGTTAATGAGAAGTTAATCGTTCTAGAGACCTGACTGAATTTCTCGGTCGCGGCTCTCTCTCTCTCTCTAAATTCGCTTTATAGCACGACCTTTTCTCACCACTCTCTTTCTCGCGTTCACTGTATCTCCCTTTTTTCGCCACTGGACAGAGATAATTCCAGGAATTATTCCCAAATCAGAAACCCTAGGGGAGTAATACGATTTGAATCGCCTCGATCCCTTTGTGGGATCCTATATCGGAAAAAGGAGGATTGAATCGGTCGGAATATACTTGAATGCGTCGATTGGAGGAAGAAGAAAATTTCGATTCGAGGTTGAAAAATCGTGAATGCTGATGGGAGCCGCTGGATCGAAGCTAGAGAAAGCATTGGGAGATCAGTTCCCTGAGGGGGAGAGATATTTCGGGCTTGAAAATTTCGGCAATACTTGCTATTGCAATAGCGTTTTACAGGTTCTTGTTCTTTCTGATATTTTTTTTTTCTTATATTTGAAAATAGTATTTTATTGTCAATAATTGACCTTTTGTTTTTTGGTTTTCAAAGGCAGATGAAGTTGATGTCGTTTATTATTATTATTTCTTCTGTGTGAATGCTTTTGGATTGATTTTCTTATTATTGAATCTTTTTATTTTTTTTATTGGATTGTTTGAAGTACTTCATCTGCCAATTGTATTTTATCTTTTTCTTATTAGTCTAATTCCTCAGCCAATTGTATTTTATCTTTTATTGGAGTGATGTGTTCAGTTGTTCTCGCCATCAGAATGTATTTGCTCCTAATGCAGCATTGATCTCTTTGATTAAAAAATAAGCAGCACGTAACCAATTGGCTGAGGAATTAGATTAATCTTATCCTTTTTCTTAATTGAGACATGAAATTAGCGGTGCATTAGCTACAGAAGCCCAAATAAGCACAAATCAAACCGTACTTTCTGGTTGTATCTGCACAGGCGAGCTCGTGCAGGTGTGCTGTGCCAGGATAGATGCAATTAGTTTCATCCAGTGTACTTTACCTACACTGATTGCTACCGGTTTTGTTATGTTTTCTGAATCTTTTTGAATGCCAAAAGGGATTAACTAAAACTTTGGTACACAGGCATTGTACTTCTGTGTTCCTTTTCGGGAACAGTTACTGGAATACTATGCGAACAACAAGAGTGCTGCTGAAGGAGACGAGAATCTCTTGACATGCCTTGCTGATTTGTTCACTCAGGTAAATTCTGTGCCTATGCACAAGTATCATCTGTGGGATTGTACCAGACTTAACAACTAAGACCAATGTGACGAGGCTTCTTATGCAGAAGTGTGCATGTGTTTTTTAGGCACCGTTTTCATTTTATGATTCTATTTAAGTATAATTTTAAATCGGTACTGCATTGACCTTGCAAAAGAAAATCTCATGGCTTTTAGAAACAAGGTTAATAATAGAACACGCTCCTTTCTCTCTATTTTTTTTAAATCTCCTAGTTTTACTCATTTCTTTTAAATGAGAGTTGTTGCGAGCACCTTTTGAAGTAGACAGGAAGAGGGAGAATGTAGACTATAGAGGATTATTTTGTAGGGTTATACTTGACATTTCTAAGTTTCTTACTTTATTATATCATATTTCATATGTATGTTGTGGTATAAATGATTATTTCCTATGCATGATTTTTCTTTTTTTGTTTCCTATGTTTCTTACATTCTATATAGTTTGTTGGTTATGCATGAAACCACCTAGATTTTGTAGGAATATGCATGATAGAATTGCAGTGGCCATGAGATTTTATAGTTTCTGCATGGATAGCGATCATATGTCCCTTTTTTGCTTTAATTAACAGATTTTCTTATTGATCATTTGCAGATTAGTTCACAGAAGAAGAAGACAGGTGTCATTGCTCCTAAGCGGTTTGTACAAAGAGTAAAGAAGCAAAATGAGCTTTTCAGGAGCTATATGCACCAGGTTTGTCTTCCTTTTTTTTTCCTGAAGCTCAATTTAAGAAGTAAATGTTTCATGAATTTCCATACAACAATATAGAAATATTGTTTTCAGTGGGTCATTACCAACTGATCACTGGCTGCATTTGCTTTCAGATTTTTCTTTTGTTTCTGTGTTCTTCTCTCGTTTCTTAGCCTTCTTTTCTTTTTTATTTGTGAGTTTTTCTTCTAGTTTCTCTTTTAGTTTTATTTTTTCTTTCATGACTCAAATGCTTTGAGTCCTTTTCTGTAATTGTATTAGGTTTTTCCCAGGAAAACCTAAACCTTCTTTTCAATCAATATAGAAATAAGAGCTTCACCCTTATTTGTACTTAAAAAGTACTATATAGATCATATATCCTTACTAGTTAGACATTAGATTTACACCATTATTCTATGAGTACTGATAATACCTTAATGAGAACTTTAAATGGGTCAAGGAAAGGTATTTTGATTAAAAAAGCTAATTAGAGAAGGTAAAAATCAGTATATTTGTGCCAGTTTAGTAGTGCATCAGTCAGGTTTTATAGGCTGATCTAGGAGTCTCCCTTCGTACTATAAAAAATTGTCTAATTTCTTAGTTTTTCATCTGAAAGTGGTTCAGTTTCCTGTAGCAAACTCTAAATTTGAAAAAAGAAAGAAAAGATGTTAGAAATTGATCTAGTTGTTCTTGGATTATTCCTTTGTAGGATGCGCACGAGTTTCTGAACTTTTTACTTAATGAGCTAGTAGATATACTTGAAAAAGAAGCAAATGCTGCAAAGGCACCATCTCCTGACAACTCCGTTTCTAACAAAATTGCCAACGGACCCACCAAACCTCAAGCCAATGGTTTTCACAAAGAACCCCTTGTGACTTGGGTACATAAGTGCTTCCAAGTAAGTGTTCATTTCATTCTTTCCAATTCCATTGCTTATTTTGGATATTTTGCGAATTACACCCATAACTTTAAATATTTGCTGGTACTTAGCCATCTTGTTTTTTTGTGTGTTATTTGCAATTAATATACAACTGCTAAAGTTGTATATTAATTTTATTTGCTACAATGTTTCTGATTATCTATAATGACAATATTATCCACACTCAATACTACATTATTTTCTTGGAGTGGTTTAATTTTTAGCCTGAAGAAATTACTTGTCAGGGGTAAGATCTGAACTTGTTAGATGCTTTACCAGTTTACTTTGAGATAGTAGGAGTAATTTGACAGGAAAATACTTTTGTGTCGTTTTCTTTTCCTTTTTATCCTGGTGTACATAGCTGAACGTTTTTTCTTACAGGGGATACTGACGAATGAAACTAGGTGTTTGAGGTGTGAAACAGTCACAGCCAGAGATGAGACATTTTTTGATCTGAGTCTTGATATAGAACAAAATAGCTCTATCACAAGCTGTCTAAAAAATTTCAGTTCAACTGAGACATTGAATGCAGAAGACAAGTTCTTTTGTGACAAGTGTTGCAGGTAAATAACCTTTCTCCAGTGTGGGTACTTCCGAATTGCAATCATTTTTCATTGTTCGTAGACAGCAACTAACTATATTTCAGTTTACAAGCAACTGTCAACAAAGGTTATGTCCAAAGCACCTCATGACTGATTTGTTTTGTTGAAACCAACAAAAAAATGTGGTTGCTTTGGTTGCACTTGAACTTGAAGAAAAATTATCTCAACCATTTAGTCTAATACACCTCCTGATGGAACCTAATGACTACTCCAAAGGTGAAGTGTCATTTGCCAATAACCCAAAAGCTCGCACCAAGGCAATGATTTTAATGTTTATATAGCAATTAACTCATTGAATATATTCCATAGCAAAAAAAAAAGAATCATTACATTCTATGATGCTCAGTTTACAAGAAGCACAAAAGAGATTGAAGATAAAGAAACTGCCTAGCATCCTAGTGATCCACTTAAAACGATTCAAGTACATAGAACAGCTTGGCCGCTACAAGAAGTTGTCATATCGGGTAGTCTTCCCTCTTGAGCTTAAACTCACCAATACCACAGACAACTCTGACCTGGAGTATTCCCTCTTTGCGGTGGTGGTCCATGTGGGCAGTGGGCCCAATCATGGTCACTACATAAGCCTTGTCAAGAGCCATAATCACTGGTTATTTTTTGATGATGAAAATGTGGAGATGATTGATGAATCAATGGTCCAGACATTTTTTGGATCTGCACAGGAGTACTCCAGCAATACGGATCATGGGTATATTCTCTTTTATGAGAGTATGGTTGGAAAGAGTTGACCAACTTTTTTGCAAGTAGACCCTTCAGGGTGCTGATATTACATAAAGGCATGGCTGGGTACTGATTTTCTTTTTTTTTTGTTGTGATGATGAAGAAAAATTAATTAGAGAAGGCGAGAGAGGTGGTGGATATGTTTTTAGAAATAAAGCAAGCGTATATACAAATTGCGTTCTGAGTAGTTGCAAAGATAGAAGAGGTCTGTTGTTGTAATTTACTGTACGCAGTAATTTATCAATCCAAGTAGTGCTGCTATTGGGAAAACTTGGTAGAACAGCTGAGAAGGTTGGCTTTTCAACCTTGAGCCATGAATAAACTGTGGAGTGTTTATCTTGAAAACCCTTTGTGGTTTTGAAAACAATTTTGGTCGGTTGTTCGAGATATTGACCTTGTACCTTACTCTTGCTAAACTAGTTTTTACCTGCTTGCTTTTTGCATGAAATTTGTATACGATTTTTGTTTTCCTTTATTAGTTGTATAATTGATTTACGAGATGAAACTATGTGTAAGCTTAGTCCTAGTATGGAGCATTACGGTTCCTGTGTAAACTGTGTAAGCTTAGTCCTAGTATGGGGCTGTTCGGCAACGGCTCTTAATCCGCACTAGGATTAAATCTTAAGGAGGCTTAAAGAACCGATGTTCGGTTGGTTGTCTTAATCTATGAATAATAGCTAAGGAAGCTAAAGGAAGGGGTAGAGATGCCTTAAGACCCGGGTAGAGAATTAAAATTCAGACAAAATGAGGTTAAAAAGAAGTAATTTTAATCCGTGTTAAGGAACCGATAATTGATAGAATTAAACAGCTAAAGAAATTAAAGGAGACTCCTTTAATCTTAAGAAGACTTAAGGAAGTCCTTGCTGAACAGCACACAATGTTACAAAGTTCATCTGAATTTTGTAAGTTTGCAACACTCGCAATAACTTTGCTTTTTTAGCTGTGGTTCGAGTCGGAATTTAACTGCAGTAGTGGGTTGTAAGAGCATCTCCAACCCAACAATTCGTAAAAATTAAAAACAGCTGTAAAGCACTATTTAAAAATTAAGTTTCTTTTAATTTCTTAACCTCTCCATCTCAAAAATTGGATCAGAGCCAATAGGAAAGTCAGAGCCAATAAGAAAGAAAGAGAGTATTAGCATGTTCAAAAGAAATCGTTTGCTTTATAAGCAAATTTGTTTTTTTAGAAATTGGCCTACAATCCAACAATTTTACATTAGTAATTGACACATCAGATTAGCAATTTAAAAACAATTACCATTGTAGATGCTCTAATTTGCTTATTAAATTTTCTGGATAGTCAAAAGAAAAAAAAAAATTGTGGATAGTTCTCTAGTAACCACACGTAAAGTAGCAGAAAAATTGAAGGAAGAGAGTACCAATAGCAAAAGATGTTGTACGGTGGTCCGCCTAGAATTCGGATCCAGTGAAGTAACCCAATCTTTGGGTTTTGGATTGAGACCGTCCGATTCGAATCCGTGAAAATTCATTTCTGAAGTGAGTGCACACATCCGACGATGAATTCGAATTCTGAGACTATCTCGAGCGAAGAATTCGAATCGGACGGTCTATATCCAAAATCCAAAGATTGTGTTACGTTAGGGGACCCGGACCCGTCCGCCTAGGTCCCCACGGAATCCCTGAATCCAGATCTCTAGTAATGTTTCCCGGGCTATTATTTTCAAGGCCCACAGGCTAAAGAACCGGACTTCAAATAACCAAGTCCTTTAGATCCGACCCGCTATACCCCCGCATCTCTCCCTCAGTCCCTCTCGCCATCTCCGGTTGCTAGCTTCGATCATCTCTCTGTCTGACTCTCTCAAATGGAGGAACACACCGCTGCCACCGTAAGCACCAACCCGAAGCACCAGGCTTTGATTGATCGCCTATCCACCCGTCGCTCCTCCACGCTCGCCACCTCTTCTGACTCTGCACGGCAAGTGGCTGATTTCCTAGCCTCTTTCGCTTCCACCAAGCTTTCCATCGAGCAATCCCTTTCTGAGTGCCGCTCCCGCGCTGATCTCGATCAGATAGCGGCCTCCATCTCCTCCCTCGAGCAGCTTGTGGCTCAGAACTCCTACCACCTTCCCTCTTACGAGCTCCGCTCCTGCCTCAAATCCATCTCGGACCTCAGATCAGCGTTCGACACTGCCAGCTCGGGTCTTCTTCCTCGAAAGAAGTTCTCTTTCAGAAACAAAGCCGCAAAAAAGGACGAAGAACCAAAGAATGTCGACCAATCTCTTGACATCAGCATCAAACCATCTGAAAATGACAAACGGTCGAATCTTTTAGTTCGTGATGGACCAGGGTTTAGGAATGAAAAGGACGAGACCTTAGTGAAGGATTTTAGGCTATGTGACATTGGCCAAGGTGATTTTACTCTCTCTGATCTGGAAAATTGCCGGGTTTATTTGAAAGGGCGAGTCCGAGCTCTTTTCTTTAACCGGATTAGGAATTGCCAGGTATTTACTGGTCCAATTCTTGGGTCGGTGCTAATAGAAGATGTGACTGATTCCTTGTTTATGCTTGCCTCGCATCAAATCAGAATTCATCAAGCTAAAGCAACTGATTTCTATCTTCGAGTGAGGAGTCGGCCTATTATTGAAGATAGTAACGGGGTGAGGTTTGCACCTTATAGGTTGATTTATGAAGGAATTGAAGAAGAATTGAAGGAATCTGCGTTAGGAGAGGAGACAGGAAATTGGGCAAATGTGGATGATTTCAAGTGGCTCAGAGCAATTCAATCACCCAACTGGGGTTTAATTCCTGAAGAAGAATGGTTAGAGATTGTCGACATTTCTGAATTTAAGGAGTAGCAGCCAGGATCGGTGTATTTTTTGAAGTGAGTATTTTTATTTTTCAATCACCAATGCTCTTTACTGTCAATATCATATACACATCTCAAAAAGAGAAGTTCATATGCATCCCTGAAAATATAGGAAGTAATCTGTAACCCCTTAATAATAACTTCAAAGCAAATGATGCTGTTTCTTTTCACATTGAAGTCAATAGATGCCAAAGTACCCTAATTCATCACTATTTATCGGATCATCTCAAAATCAATAATGAAAAAATTATAGGGGCAAGTTGTGCATCTGTAAAGGAACTTATTGAGGAGGATATATAACTTTTTGAGTTAAGATATTATGAGCTTAAGCTCACCAACAGTATTCATGAGTTTAACTTAAAAGACACCTCGGATAGGTGAAGCACCGAAGTTTGACGAACTTGAACTGTTGATCTTGATTTTAAGTTTGTCATATTTGAGTTCATTTTGTACAAGAATAGGATTTTAAAAAATGAATTGTTTTGGTGTGAGTTTATTTTTCAACAATTATCAACCACTTTGTCTCATACAAAAGAATTTCGAAAGATAAAAATTTCTCTTCAAGTAGATCAGGGTCAGTGGTTCAAATTTGATGTTTGAAACCAATTTGAGGGTCTTCAAGTTAAGCTCACGAATCTTGGTGGTGACCTCCCACGTTAGCTTCACTTGTGTTTTTTAGCATGGTTAGAGAAGTATACAGGCCTCCTATTTGATATCTTTTAAAGCCATAGGGTTATTTCTATTTCTATCTAGCCCCTAGAAGTTAGCTTGATAATTGTTGGCACATGCTCATCTTACTCATCTGTCTATATCAGTACTGGGCCCTGACAGGCTCAAGACATGGTCCCTGCTTCTGTATACCACAAAAAATCTCATAGTAGTCCCAATCCATAGAAATTATAATCTCATATTTAACTAATTATTGAAACAATCAATCGATATTAGGTTTTCTCAGCAAAGACGAGAAAGGAAGAGTTGAAGAGATGCCGCATTTTTGCAAAGTGGCTTGCCCTTGTTCTGTTTTATATACTTTTATTAATCTACATCAATTAGAAGAAAATATTGTTGACTTATGTAGGGATAACGATTAGGATGCTGGTTTTTCCTGAATGGCCATCTTTGGTTATATAGAAGGGGGCGTCATATATCAACTCCCACCATCATGTAGGGACATGCTTTTTGGCTACTAAAATCGGCCTTCCATACCAGTGTTTGTGTTCATTTGCTATAGCTTCTTCAAGCTACTTTTTTGTATTGTGTATTATTTGAAATTGACTTGGTAAGAGGTTTTTTTATGTTTCATCATCATGTTTCATCAGTATTTTTATTGTTGTTTGAATGAATTATGGAGGGTTGGATGTAGCATTGGCTAGACATTTCAACATTGCAACTGGCTTGAATGATGGAAAAACCTCATTTTTAGAAGTTAATGTTATGTGTTGGATTCTGACATTTTGAACTGTTGAAAAAATATCTGGCTTCTGAAAAATGTTGAAGAAAACATATAAGATTTGACATTTTAATCCATATTGTACTCTGACATTCAGAAATTACTTTCAAATTTGTTTTAGCCAGTCAATTTTTTGGACTACTGTGAGATCTGACATTTTCTGTTTGACAATATAGTCTATTTAGACACCTTTCTCTTTTGACCTATTTAACCAATTGTTTATTGGGAAATTTTACAAAGTGTCATATTTTTTCAAACCATAGAACAAAATACCCTCCTTTCAAAATTCTTAACAAAATGTCTTTGTAGACCCCACTTGTTCTCTCTCTTTCCCTCCCTCTCACTCTTTCCTATTTACTCTCATTTATTCTTTGCTTAAGTAAAATATACAATTGTGATCTCATTTAGTTTTCAATAATTTTTATTTTTTATGTGTATAAATGATTTAGAATAAAAAGTTTAAGTGTGAAATTTTATTTGCTAAAATCAGAAAGTATAGTATTAGTGTATATGTAGAATATTTCTAACATATGGGTCTTTTTAAAAATTAATATAAGACATGATATTAACTTATTTTATAAAATCTTTTTAATTAACATATAAATAATTTTAACATACGTATTTATCTAGTTTATTCGGTATAAAATTTCACATGTTAAGAACAATTTAGTAAGATACTTCTGCTTCAATAAAAATATACTAATTATGTATATAATATAATCTTAAGAAATTAAGAAATAAATAACCAATGCAAGAATAATGCCAGCATCTTTGAATTTGTTACAATGCAAGTAATACGACTCGCCAGTAAATACATTATGGTGAAAAATTAAAAACTAAACTTTGCTGAATCTGATAATTAATCGGACCAGATATGCACTTCGAAGGTGTAAAAAATATATCCCAAACCATCTACACCACTCATTGCTATAGTATTCGAACTCAATATTTCTTGCATTGGTTATTTATTTCTTAATTTCTTAAGATTATATCAAATACATAATTAGTATATTTTTATTGAAGTATAAATACCTCACTAAATTGTTCTTAACATGTGATGTGATAAAAATTTTATATTTGTGAAAACTAAGAATATAAAATTTTATACCGAATAACTATATAATATGCGTATGTTAAAAACATTTATATGTTAGATACTTTTTTTATGAAATAAGTTAATACCATGTCTTATAATATAATATTTTTTTAAAAGCCTCATATGTTAGAAATATTCTACATTTATGCTAATATTATACTTTCTGATTTTAACAAATAAAATTTCACACTTATTTTTTTTATTCTAAATCATTTATACACACAAAAAGTAAAAATTATTCAAAACGGGAATGAGATCACAATTGTATATTTTACTTAAGCAAAGAATATATGAGAGTAAATAGGAAGGAGTGAGAGGGAGGGGAAGAGAGGGAATAAGTGGGGTCCACAAGGACATTTTGTTAAGAATTTTCTATGTTTTGAAAAAAAATGACACTTTATAAAATTTCTCATTGTTTATCTCATTAAAATTTGATTAATGCAAATCTTGGGCGACACTTGTTCAAAGCAATACAAGTTCCAACAACGAAAGAGAATTCAAATGCTTCTTAAATGCCCATATTAAAGCTTCGACCGTTAAATCAGTCTTGTACAAAATCGATTTAATGTAAATATACTTGATGAATATTGACGAAATATTAAAATTTTAATCTTCATATCAACAACCCATTGTTTTTTTTTTTTTTTTCTCTCCTTTTCTTCTCTTATAAACCAACTAAGTTGTCCCTGCACTTTTCAATTATAATGAAAAGCAAAATAAGATAACAAATAACTTTATTAAAAAATTATATCAAGCAAAACACGCCAAATATCTGCCGAAATTTTTGTTAATATCCAAAAAAAATAATCAAATTTCACAATCTAAATTTCACAATCTTAGATTGTGAAATTTGATTATTTTTTTAGATATTAATAAAAAATTCTGATATACAAAGTGTTGGGCTATTATTATTGTATACTAGCGCACAATTTGGCATGGAAAACCAATATCAAAATCACATCTCTGTTGTTCTTGTGTCACTTGAGTTGGGATCAAATTCAGCTCTCCCATGAGTAGGGGTGTCAATGATACCCTTTTAATTGTTTATCCAATCCGTACCGCACCGTATTCGATAAAGCGGGTATGAGTAAGGTTTTTTTTTCGTTAGCTTATCGAGTATGGGTATGGGTATGGGTAAGAATTTATTTTGTTAGCTAAACGGGTAAGGGTACGGGTAAAGGCTATTTCGTACCCGTTATCCTATAGAGTAATTATATAAAATAAAATTATATGATCATTTGGTGAAATTTATTTTTGTGATATTTCATATGATAATGTTTGAGCAATAATTAATAAGTACTTTTGCTATTTAGTGTATGTTTTTTGTTTATAAGAAAAATGTAAAACATATTACTTTTATTTGCATGTTTTGTTCCTTAGTTAAATAATTGAATTCGTCGGAAGATAAGTTCGTGTTTTTTTTAATTCTCTTGTTTTATAAAAAAATAATTTAGTTGAAATTGATTGCACATTTGTTTTTATTTTTATTTATTATTAATAATGTTATTGTATATTTGCGAAATGAATGAGTTTTTATTTTCTATTTGTAAAATATAATAAAATTAATTATTATATTAGTATTATTTGTTATTTACCCGCTACTGTTTTGTTACCTGATAATTTTAACGGATAAAGGTAGAGTAGAGTAAGGTCAATTCTTAATGGATAAGGATTGAATACTGGTAAAGTCATTCTTAATGGGTATGAGTATGAAAATGTTTGATAAAAGGGAGAGATGGAAGGATGAGTAACGGACAAGCTAATACGACTAAATTGAACTCAATTTCATAATTAGAGAAGTTGATTGAATCAGAAAGTAATTTAAAGATGTAATTGAACCAAACACAATAATTCATGAGCCAATAATGTTTTAAATGTGTGACTTGCCGACGAAGGCTTATCGTTCTTCAATAATGTTCTTCTTCCGACATAAGAAGCCGACATTTTTATTAATATCCAAAGTTTAATACAAATTATTAATTATGCTCTGAATCGGACCTATTATCGAAAAATACCCAAGCCGGCCAGAAAATGGCCGGCTTAGGTCCCTCCCTAAGCCGGCCATTTTCTGGCCGGCTTGGTACCATTTTTTGTTTTTTGTTTTTTTTTTTTTAAAAGAGAGAGAGACACTATGAAGATCAAAATATTGAAATCTAACTCTGAAAATTTAAAATTTTTGTTTAAATTATTTGTTATATTACTTCTTTGAGGAGGGATCAAGTTACAACAATCATTTTTTTTATTCTCAAAGTCCAAATCGTCGATCCAAACTGTTCAACATGATTTCCACAATAAACTGTGCTTCCAGATCAAATTTTACATTTTTTTGAATTTGTTTACTATTTATTAAGTATTTTACAAAAAATAGTCATATTCAGACCATTGAATTTTGTACCCATCTTAATAAATAGTAAAAAAATTCAAAAAAATGTAAAATTTGATCTGCAAGCACATTTTATTTAGATAATCATGTTGAACGGTTTGGATCGACGATTTGGACTTTGAAAATGAAAAAAATGGTTGTTGTAACTTTGTTGTAACTTGATCCCTCCTCTACTTCTTTTGATGTATAATTAGCATATTTATACTAAAATATGCTAGAATACTTGAAATTATATTGAATTACACTATATTACAATAAATTATGTTCAATTATACTAAATTACGTAAAATTACAATAACTTCGCTAATTATGCTGAAATACGGTAAATTATGCTAAACTACACAAAATTACGCTATAGTAGACTGATTTTGCTCATCTTTCATGAATCATAAAAAATAGTAAAAAAATTCCGAAAATAGTAAAAACTGGTATTTTACAAGTTCATTATGTAACTAATTTACTGAGCTACTTGGATTGAATAATAGAAATGAAAATCTTAATCGAAAACTTCAACTCAAGTTTTGAGGCTCTTCCCTTAGTTTTTTGGCGATTCTGAATTTCGAAATCTGGCATAGCGGGAACGGACGCATGCGCATTTTTGCAAGCTTTCCGAAAAGTGGTCATTTGCTGAAATCGGACACTCGAGCGCCGTTTTATGACCGTTTGAAGTTTCATCGTCGTTTTTCTCCTTTTCAGTGAAGATATCGTCCCTATTCATACTGTATTTTAGCGTAATTTACCGTATTTTAACGTAATTTAATGTAATTTAGCGTAATTTAACATAATTTAGTGTTATTCAACATAATTTCAATTAATCTATCGTATTTTAGTATAAATATGCTAATTATACATCAAAAGAAGTAATATAACAAATAATTTAAACAAAAATTTTAAATTTTCAGAGTTAGATTTCAATATTTTGATCTTCATAGTGTCTCTCTCTTAAAAAAAAAAAAAAAAAGGTACCAAGCCGGCCATTTTCTGGCCGGCTTGGGTATTTTTCGATAATAGGTCCGATTCAGGGCATAATTAATAATTTGTATTAAACTTTGGATATTAATAAAAATGTCGGCATAAGAAGGATCGTACCAAGATTAATTGATTAATGCATTGTAAATTATAAAAGTACGCTCCACGCGGCTAAGTATTCCTCCCGACATTTTTGTTAATATCCAAAGTTTAATAGAAATTAATTAATATAACCAGATCCGTTCGGAAGTTATAAAAATATCCATATCGGTCATTTTCTGGACAGTACTCAATTTAATCCTACCGGCCGAAAAATGACTGGTACGTAAATTTTTTTTTTAATACAGTATCGGTCATTTTCTGGCCAGTACTTAATTTTTTTTTAAGATAGACATAGCATAGTTGGCTAGAAGAAAAAGTCATAGGAAACTCGGATTGAAGTTTGCACTCGGTTTGGCTAAGATCAAACAAATGTATTTGGTTGGATGCGTGTGTTACATCGGTTGCATGTATCGGTGCATCATCGATGTTTTTGCAGTGAAACATTGATGTTTTATTAGCTGGGTGTGCTAAAAAAACATCAGTGCGTCGCTGATGTTTTTGTAATGAAACATCGATGTTTTATTAGACTTAGCATTGACAATTAAGCAGGGTAGTGCTAAAAAAATATCGGTGCGTCGCTGATGTTTTTGCAATGAAACATCGATGCACTTCTGCCGTCATTAGGCCGTGCATAAAGCATCGGTACTCAATTTTAGGATGCTAGTTATTGTCAAATTAAATTCACTAGCCGCATGCGAAAACTAAACTTTAGTGTCATACGACACTATAAAAAACATCGATGATACACCGATACATGCAACCGATGTAACACACTAAGTGCACCGATAAATACAACCGATGATGCACCGATACATGCACCAATAAATGCATTTGTTTGATCTTAGCCAAACCGAGTGCAAACTTCAATCTGAGTTTTCTACGACTTTTTATCTACCAACTATGATATGCCTATTCTTAAAAAAAAAAAAATTAAGTACCGGCCAGAAAATGGCCGATATGGGTATTTTTATAACTTTCTGGCGGATCTGGGTATATTAATTAATTTCTATTAAACTTTGGATATTAATAAAACTGTCGGTATTCCTCTTAGTTGATTATAATAACTTGAGCTGGAAGTAAATTAATTTAAATACACCTTCTATTTGAACAAATTAATAGCGTTGATTTTTTCTTCCGTACATAAGAAGGATCGTACCAAGATTAATTGACTAATGCATTGTAAATATAAAAGTACGCTCCATTTTACAAATGTGTACTAATTTACAGATAACGGTGGTGGTTTTGTGGTCCTTTGCAATAAAACCACGCGGCTAAGTATTCCTCTTAGTTGATTATAATAACCAGGGGCGGACCCAGAGTGTTTCAGGATTGCCCCTCTTGGATTTTGAGTTTTAGTGAAAATTTATCGGTTCCGACCGTCTTTGTCTCTTCCTGGAATTTTTTTTGCCCCCCTCTGAACGTTAAATTTGTAATCCGAGTTAAATTTAGAGTTAAAATTGAAATAAATCTGTTGAATTTTGATTGGTAATTAATATTATAAGTCAGAGCGTCAGAAATTACAAGTCAAAGTACTGGAAAGTATAAATTAAAGCATTGTTTTTTGTCGAGTACCTAATTGGTTAATGGATTTAAACCCGATTAGGTATTTAAACCCGATTCGATATTTTTTTGCCCCCTGTCGAAAATTCTGGATCCGCCCCTGATAATAACTTGAGCTGGAAGTAAATTAATTTAAATACACCTTACTATTAAAAAATTAGCATCAAAAGATCAAGCCTTAGCCATCAGATTTGAGGTTTGACTAGCTAAACGGATATACTAATTGAACAAATTAATAGCGTTGATTTTTTCCTATGTATTTTCTCGCACTTATCGCATATGTTATGAGAGGTTTGCAAACATCATTTGATATGGATAACATAATTATTGATATATTGTGGACATGGACTTTTGTTGAAATTCAAACTTTAGGTGTGATTTGAGAAACTTAGAATAGAAGTTGAAGATTGAATTTTAGTTATGTTACCAAATTACTTTTTATTTGCATGACGTGACCGCATTCGAGCTGAAAATTACATGTCACGTCACGTCACGCGAACCAGTTACGTCACGTCACGTCACAGTATGAAACATAGAGTATCCAATTTTTTCTAGTTAATTTTCAGTTTTTTGGTACGCATAGAGTATCCATGTTTCTCTTATGGTGTAGATTCAGTGATACCGGTACTCATGTAGTACTGATTTTTATTTTCTCTAGTTTAGTCTAATGAATATTTGTAATTTGAATTTTTAAAATAATGTCAGATATCCAACAGCCTTTCCTCAAAAAAAAAATTGCAACATTATTTACTTATTTTATAATTTTTATAATTTTCATATGTTTTTATATCTTTTTTTTCTGAATTTCAACAATTTAAATTAAAATAAAAAAAAGTTTCACGTGATTAATTTACATCACGTCATATCACGTCAAGTGTGGTCACGTCACGTGTAGTCACGGCGTGCTACACGTGACGTGACCGTCTGTCATTATTTTGATCACGTCACGTTACATTACGTAGGAAAAAAAATTGATCACGTCACGTGACCAAATCACGGCGTATTTGTCACATATTTCCTTCTCTACATGTGGATACAGATACATATATAGTTTTGAATTTAATTATCCGTATCCGATTAGTAGATATGTACCATATAAGTTAATATATTATGAAAAAAAATTTGTTATTCACCATTATAGGCGGATATCCGTATCCGTCTAATATTCGATCTATATCTGTCTAATTTTCGATCAGTATCTGTATAAAAAATAAAAATTATGTTATTCACCATTATAGGCGGATATCCGTATCCGTCTAATATTCGATCTATATCTGTTTAATTTTCGATCAGTATCTGTATAAAAAAATAAAAATAAATACGGATATGGTTTTACCACTGTCCGATCCGTTTGCATCCCTGGACGAAAAGCAGTCTTCGAAAACTGTGGGAAATTATCAAATAAATTTGTATCGTCTAATAACATTAGAACTGAATTTTTAACTACAACCAGCTCAATGTAGATATGGTCTCGTTGATTACATAAATTGAACAAACCTGGTCCTGTAAAATTAGTAAAATTATGTGATTTATGGGGGAAGAAACCAGGACTAGACTTTTAGTCAGATTGCAAATCATACCTTTTCATGCATGTCAAAAATACTCTTTTTGGTCGGCAATCCTCATACCATAAAATATAAGCCTATTCGCCGAAATTTTTATTAATAGAAAATAAAATAAAAAAATATCGATATTGAAGAATATTTTTGCTGGAATTCGAGATGTAGCAAAAACGTGATGGTCCATAACGTCCACGATACTGTAGCTGGACGTTATGGTCGATAATGTCCAGTTAATATGATCGCTAATGATCTCTAATTAACAAAAAACACTGTAGTTAGACGTTATGGACGTCCAGCTACAGTATTTTTTTTTTTTTTCGCTTGCTTCAGTTTGCGACTTTTTTGAAAAAAAAAACCACTATAGCTGGACGTTATGGTCCATAACGTTCAGCTACAATGTTTTTTGTTAATTAGAGATCATTAGCGATCAGATTAACTGAACGTTATCGACCATAACGTCCAGCTATAGTGCCTGGACGTTATAGACCATCACATTTTTGCTACATCTCGAATTTCAGCAAAAACGTTCTTCAATATCGATATTTTTTATGTTATTTTCTATTAATAAAAATTTCGGGCCTATTCGAACTTGCGGAGAAAAATAAATATGTAAATAAAAGAAACTACTGGACATTGCAAAAAATAATAATTTTCAGAATTATTATACTCAACTCCTGATTCTTTACCTCCAAAATAGTCCGCTCTCGGATTGTATGTGCTCGATGTATCTATAACATCTCGGAATAAGTTCGCAGATTTCAAATATATGGTCGAAACTATGATACACAAACTTTTATACGACTGTTACGACGCGTTGAGGAGAAGACAAGGAGCAATTATTATGGACATTTTCTATTATAGACAACTAAATTGTTTTAATATAAATGATAGTATTGAATAAAAAATTATTGAGAGGATCTGAAATATTTGACATGTAATTATTTATTAATTTTAATAATTATATTATCAATCTAATAAAATATAGCTCAATTTCAAAATATTAATTTTAACGGTCATGGTATATAATAAATAGACTATTGATATACCCAATAATTGGGTAGAGACGCTCTGGTCTCTTCTTGTTCACAACAATTTGCGCCGGATGCATACAGCCTTCTGGGCATAGTATTCGTGATTAATTTGTGTTTAATTTTTTTTTTTTGACGTTTCTGAACCGAACACTGAATAAAACGCAAAAAACATATTATACGTTTTATTCGTGAATAAAACTCGAATCACAAATTATGCACGAATAAAACGCGAATTTTTTAAATTTCTTTTTAATTAAAAAATAATAATTTGGGGGTTTTATTTTGTGTTTTTTATTTTTGATCCCGCAGAACGGAACCCGAACTATTCATTTGTCACTGTGCTTGTGGGTGGTCGCTGTGTCTACGTTGAAGTCGCTACACAGAGCCTCACACAACTGTCGTCTCACACAATCTATAAACATGTTTACAAAAATATTTTTTGGAATCAGGCGTAGCTCTGCACTTCTTTTAAAAAGGCACCCCACGCGTGTCGTAATATCTTCAGAGCCTGAAAGTCAACACGGGTAGGAAATAAAATAAAACTCATATCATGTCGTTTTCTCTTTTCAAATTTTTTATTGCTAAACCCATTTTGCCATCCTCTCTCTCCTCTCGCACTTCTCCAAACATTGTCGTTATAGAATATATAGATTTGGTTGGCCAGCTAATTCATCAAAACCCTAATTAATTTTCTCTAAGACCTGTTCTTCCACTAGGTGTATTAGTTCCCCCCTTTTCTGCTTTCGTTTCTGAAAGGAGATACTTGATTGAGGTGCCTTTTCCGGAGAGTTTCAGTTTCAGGGTGTTTTTGCGTGAAAGAGCGGATAGTTAGAGAGAGAAGATTGGTTTGATTTGTGGATTTGTTTATTGGCTCTTTCAATGACGAGGTTTTGTTGTTTCGGGGGATCTCAGGTATGTTATTGCTTGAATTTAATACTTCTTTTATATTGTTCAATTAGATGTATTCTACCTGTTTAAATTTTCATGCTCGATTTGCCTTCCGAACTGAATGTTTCAGATCTGAAGTATTCGTTTATTAATTAGTTTATCTGTCTTCCCTTTTGAGTTTTATCAATTTGGTATTCCGTAGAATTTATTTCATATTTAGATTCCCATGGAAAATATTAATAGTTAACAACTTAGTGTCGCAGTGAAGTGTTTTTAGTTGTTCGACGCAGTTATTGTGAAATTTCTAACTTGATATCCTAAATTGCCCTTTGTTTCTTGTTGGAACTGTTTTCTTATAAATTGCTTTAGTATCTGTTCTTGGTATATTGATAGAAGTGCATAAATGCCATTTTACCCTCATTACACAACAAAGTACAATTTTCTCAGTTTGATTTTGAATACGTATAAATGCACTAAAAAAGGGTATTTTGACTTGAACAATTTTGGGAATTATGTTAAGAACACACTCCTTGAAACTGTGTTTATTGTATCTGTTTTGTTATCTGTAGCAAGCTGCATATCACGAACCAACTTATAAGGGCAAGGGGAAAGGCAGTGAAAGCCATCCAAAAGTAAATTACGGTTGTAGCCTTGTTAAAGGGAAGGCGAGCCATCCAATGGAAGACTACCATGTGGCTAAATTTGTACAAACAAAGGGTGAACAGCTTGGTCTCTTTGCCATTTTTGACGGCCATTTGGGAGAAAAAGTGCCCGCTTATTTGCAAAAGCATCTTTTCTCCAATATTATGAAGGAGGTATAGTTTGAATTCCACTTTTTGTTGGATTTATCTGAAAATGGATACACAGATTGGTAAAACCGCCCTTTCCATCTTGACCTAAGGAAAAATCAAAATCAAAACACATCAATTGCATGTGAGGTTGACCTCATTGATAAGGACCAACATTTGAGTCAAGAAAAGGAACGACAAGATATTCTTGAAGTTATCTTTTGACCCATACAAAACCAAAGTTTTCTCATATAAATTCTGACATAGCTTCAAAGCTACTACTATGGTTATCTACATTCACGTCTCCAATATCTTCAAATATTGTCCAAATAACCCTTGCTCAATTCTTGAAATATCTTCAAAGCTACTACTATGGTTATCTATATTCACACTAAACCACCAAATCGTTGTCACAAAATTTATATATTTTTTTTTTCAGGAAGATTTTTGGACGCACCCGGAGCAGGCAATTTCAAGAGCTTATGAAAAAACTGACAAGGCAATTTTGTCTCAGAGCCCAGAGTTGGGGCGGGGTGGGTCGACAGCCGTGACAGCCATTTTGTTCATGAACCAAGGGAAGCTCTGGGTGGCCAATGTCGGCGACTCCCGGGCTGTCATGGCCAGAGGTGGGGCCGTCATACAGATGACCGTCGACCATGAACCCAGCTCTGAGAAGGGTGCTATTGAGAACAGAGGCGGTTTTGTTTCTAACTTGCCTGGTACCTGTTTTGACCTTTTCCTTGCATATATATTTTGTGCATTTCTGGTCAGCTTGTTCGATTTATTTATTTGTTTTATTTTTTTCTTGGGATAAGTAGTGACTTGTGGTTTGGACCATGAAGATAAGAATATTCAATTGCAATCCAAGTTGTTTTTAAGACATTGAAGTGTTGCCATGGGTATTATTGGAACAGAATGTCAAAGTTAGCCTTGCAGTATGAGACAGTGCTGCCTTGAACTTTTGACCTACAATGATTGGTGCTTAACAGATTGATTATGCTTATACGCCATGCAAACATAAGTTAGGAGAATTATTGTGTAAGCCACCATAATTATATCATGTTCTGGCATGCGCTACCCAATATTTCAACAAAGAAGAGGCAGTGATGAAGGAACCTAGTCTTGCTGTCTTTTATAGATGAAGTACTTTTTTATGCACTAATTCACTTGACTAAGCTTTCAATAGTTTTAATCTAGAAGGTACCAATAATGACTTGATTTTCTTTCTTTTGTTATGATTTTATAACAAGTTCCTTTAATATGTCATCAGGGGATGTACCAAGAGTGAATGGTCAATTAGCTGTTTCTCGGGCTTTTGGGGACAAGAGTCTAAAATTGCACTTGCGATCTGATCCAGACATTAGATTTTCTGATACCAATGCCGATGCTGAGTTACTTATCCTTGCCAGTGATGGTTTATGGAAGGTTTGGGATTTTCTTGGAATTGCAATTTACTTGTTTTGTCCAGGTACCAATAGTGGTACATGCTGGAATCTGTTAATTGTTAAGCAGTTATTCACCTTTTAATCAAGAAAAGAAAATGCAAATACCAGGATTGGACCAGTTCCTATTTCCTAACAAACATATATTTATTGTTTCTATTAGGTCATGAAAAATGAAGAGGCTGTTGAAATTGCACGAAAGATTAAAGACCCAAATGCTGCAGCTAGGCAGCTAACGACTGAAGCTCTGAATAGAAATAGCAAGGATGATATCTCCTGCATTGTAGTCCGATTTAGGTCTTAGTTCATTTTTTATATGAAAAAATTATTCTTTGTTCTATTAACAATTTGGTTTGTTTGAGGTGGATGTGGTTTTTTAAGGAGGGGTTTCTAGAGTTGTACTCACCCCTCTCACCTCTCTTGTAAATGCTTTCTAGTTCTACGTGGTGCTTGGTGTTGCTGATTTTTCAAAACATTTATTTCTGAGTTAGGCTGATAAAAATCCAACTTGATTGATTAGTGTAGAGGTTTGGAAATTTGTTGCATTAGTAAATCCCAAACAACCAATTGTTAGTTGGGTATGGCTTTGACATCATTTTGAATTAGAAAAAAAAAAAAAATTTCCAACTGTAGTTATGCTGGCAATATTGCCAGTATAAATATCTCTTTGACTTTCGCGTTCTTTCTTGGTGTTCCTTTGTTTAAGTAAAGAGAAGATTCAAGCTTTTCATTTTCATAAGTAATAACTAGTTTTAATTTTCAAATTACAACATTTCACATGGAAGTATCATCTTAACCAACTGCAGATAGTTCTCTTCTAGGATGCTTCTTTCTCTTGAAATTAATAAAATAAATGAGAGTTCAAGCTGGAGCTGTGCACTTGTACTATTTTAGGAGCAAATTGGTCCTTTTAGAATATAATTTTTGTTATAATCCACTTTCAAGAATTTCCGAGGCTCTTTTTTTTTTTTTTTCAATTTCATAGTGACATGATTCGTATGAGATTACGTCACTAAGATATAGTTGTTTTTTTTTTATTTGAGCTTGTTATCTTTAACATTCATTTCTTTTTAGATATTATTTGGAAGAAGTTAAAGCGTTTTTTTTTTTTCATAAAGAGGCTAAATTCATAACTATCTGTATCAGATCTATCGCCTATAATATCATATTTATATCCTGAAACTTAATATTCTCCAAGATTGGAAAGCATTCGATGCAGAGACATGGTAAACAAATAAACAATAGAGCATAAAAGTTGAATCCGAGTAATTTTTTTAGAGAGGCCTTTTTTGATGTTTCCTTGATAAATGGATTAATGTGTAACAGAGACAATTCAACGACCGAGCCCAAAGAAATTCACGGAGGGACCAAGGTTTGCAAGAATTCGTATCCTCTGCATTAACTCAAAAAGAGAATCTTTTGAGTTAGTGAATTTCAACCGTTTGATCTGTTTTAAGATTCGTGCGAATTAGATCTACACTAATATTAAAAGGCCCCTATGTTATAAGCAGAACTCAGATTGGCTCCGTTTAAAATCAGATGATTGAGATTCATTAACTCAAAAGATTTCCTTTTTGAGTTAATGCAAAGGATACGTGTTCAGGTTTGTAATACCTGGTAGGCATTAAATCTGACTAACATGCTCTTAAATTAAATTACAATGAATAGTTATGCGTTTCTCCAATCACCGTGTGTTAACGTTTTTTTTAGTTTTAAATGTTTTTTTGTCACTAGATCAAATGTTAATTCTTGCGGATTAACGTTCATGTTCTCAATTATTATTATTTTTTCTAAATTAGGTAACAAGTTATGATTCGAAGCAAAAAAAACAAGAGTATTTTTCGATGACATGATATTCATGTTAAGATTAATAAATGTAAAATAATGAAGAGATTGAACATATATTTTGCATATCAAATTTAACATTTGCATAATGACCGGTAATAATTCAAAAGCAAGATATTTTTTGCATAATGAGTTTTTTGAATCCACTATTTAAATATAAAAATAATACTTGAAGTCTATGATACTATGTCTATGCATAGGAAATAAATCTGCTGCGATCCTCTGGGATCGCAGGGTCCCTGCGATTCCAATCCCAACCGTTCACATATTTTGAGATTCGTACACAAAAACTGACTTCTCAGAAGAATTTTCGGTTCCATCGTTTGAATGGTTGAGATTAGAATCGCAAAACCCTGCGATCCCTTAGAATCGCAGCAGATTCGCTTCCCTATGCATAACATCGATCAAATACTACGACTTCAAATATTATTTTTATATTTAAATAGTGGATTAAAAAAACTCATTCGATCTACATATTGAAGCTTTTTTTTTAAGAAAACCAAGTTTAACATTTTTTTTTTAAGATTTTTACTATTTTCTAATAGGAAGAAATTTGTTTTCTATTAGATGATATAGAATTTTCAAAGTTTAACGGTCTTCTCATTATCTAAGACAAATAGTAAAAAAAAAGTTAAAAATTATATATAAATCTTATTTTGACTTATTTTGAACCGGGTTGTAACATAATTTGAATTCACCTTATAAATATTTCAAAACACTTTCCATTTAATATCTTATACTTAAATGATTGTTAAGCAATTATCACACGAAAAAAGAATATATTATTTATTTTTTCTTTATAAAATAGATAATAAAGTCTATGGTATTATGGTATACAGTTAAAGAGTGTTTTTCAGTTCAAATAATCCAAGTAGAGCCATTATTTCCAGTGTCAATTAATCTAACCACTTAATTATCGACAATAATGGGGTAGGTCCAATGGCCATCGGACCTACTTTTAGGTTCAACGAGCATGATAACCGTCCGATCTAATTTATTTGTGCGCACGAAAATTGAAACAAATACGCACGAAGGTTAAAGCATTCTGCACGAAATCTTAAAACAAATGGACGGTGATTAAACCCAACCAACCAAACCAGAGTAGGTCGATCGACACCAGGAGTGACGTGACGGATGAACAAAGAAAAGAGAAAAAGAACAAAAACTAGTTTATTACGTTTCCAATTGTGCCTTTGAGCCTTTCATCGAAACAAAGCACATTAATCCATCCCCGAAGTACCCAACTGAAATTCAGACCAATTCATGCCCCGGGCACGGTGGCTGAGCGTGACCGCCGCGCGTGACCGCTGCTATCGCCGCTCCTTCACCTCCGCCGGTCTCCGCCCCGCCTTCTTCCCTCTGACAGATGGGGCCACCGTGCACATCTGGCTACCCGCCTCTCCCGCACCCTCCTCTCGCCCCGCGCTTGTGCTATTGCATGGATTCGGCGCGCGGGCCACCTGGCAGTGGAGCCCCTTTCTCAGGCCCCTCATTCGGGCCGGGTTCGATCTCTACGTGCCCGATTTGCTCTTTTTCGGCGATTCCTCTTCTCCCGCTGCTGAGCGCTCTGATGCTTACCAAGCCAGGTGTGCTCTCTTCTCTGTTCACTTCACTTTTTCAAACTTAAAAGTTGTTCTTAGTGGTAAGGGGAGAAGGGGTCATGACAGTTAGACCAATGTTCCAGTCAAACAGTAATTCTTGAAAATAATTAGTTGCAGCTTGCAAGTTTTATTTTCTTTAACTTGTTCATTTATAAAAAGTTTGGATCTTTTTTTTTTACGGAAATATTTATAAAAAAATCCAATAATTCTCGTTATGATCATAAACCAAAAGATACTCATGCTGTTCATTTAAAATGCAAAACTAAACTAAATGCATTAGACCAGGTCAGTGATGGAAGCTCTGACATTAGCTGGGCTTGACCATTTTGGCATGGTTGGGATCAGCTATGGCGGCTTTGTTGCATACCAAATGGCAGCTATGTATCCAAATTCTGTTGATAAACTGGTCATGGTATCGGCTGGGGTGTGCCTCGAGGAGTCTGACCTGGAAGCCGGGCTGTTTGGTGTGTCTGATGTGGCAGAGGCTGCCAGACTCTTGGTGCCACAACAGCCTGACGATGTCAGACAGCTTGTCAAATTGACATTCTGTAAGCCACCTTTTGTCATGCCTACCTGCTTCATCCGAGATTATATCCAGGCAAGTGTTTAAATCTTAGAGATAGGTACTGGACATTTGGTAACTACCTAGATCCATGCTAATCCAGTATCATAAAGTAGTCGTATTGGTAGCTGGTGTTTGCTTAGTTAGGATCAATGTTATCAGAATCGGACTGGACATCGACCCGGTAAACCTTTGGGTCAACTGTTTACTGGTCGAACCGGTGGGTCAACCGGTTCAACCGCTGATTTTTTTGAAGAATCATAAACATCAAAGTCCAGCAGCCTAAACTTGACAGCTCCAATTTTTTTTTGAGATATATAAGATTGTATCGTTTGGTGTACAGTTTTGAAGATAAATAGCTTTGTGTTTGGTATCCTTTGCCGTTTAGATATAAACCTATATGATTACGATAGATATTGCTGATCATGTTCGCTACTGTTTGTTTCAAATTCATATGATATCATAGCCATAAGAAAAGTGCCATCCCTGATTCAATTTTTCATCTCATATTCAACAAAAGAAATTATCTGATGAAATCACCACGGAAAATTAAAAAAAAAATTAGAAAAATCTAGCAGAATTCAAAATCTTTGCTTGAATCTAAAAGATTAGGCATTCATGCCTAGAAGAATCAACAAATTAATCTGATCTTGAATCAGATTCTTTATCAGTAACAGAAAATCAATCGAGGCATCCTCAAATTCAGCTCCAAAGGTTCTCCAAATCCAAATCAACACCTCAGATTCTTTGATCGAACTTTGATTCAAACATTCAATTGTATTAATAGGATATCATTCCTAACCCGATTGAAACCAATCCCCTGTCAAATAATCAATTCCACTCAATTCATATCAAAATCACCACAAAGTTAGATAACCTTTTACTGTGAAATCCCTTAAAGTTCCTGTTTACGAGGTCATCGTCTTTTTTACTTTCTCGATGGTTCTTCTTCCCAGCCTACATCAGCCGCCTTATGAGAAACACTTCATCGCATGACTGAACAAATCTCTGGCGAGGGTTCTTGAACTCAAGTTGCAACTTCAAACCATGAAGGAAGGATCGCTGAGTAGGGCAACCTAACAGTCTCCGATCAAGAATCGCCGATGAACTTCGATCTATAGGCTGGGAGGTTTTCGAGGAGGATCTTGTCTTATGCGCCTTTGCTGGCCTCGGCGCCGACTACAACCCCTCGTCACGGTCATCACCTCTCAAGTGCCGTCTCTCGCCATGGCCGATCTCTACGAGCAACTCCTCACTTGCGACACCAGTCTTGAAATGTACGAAAATCTGAAGCTTAAAAAAAATCTGCCTTAAAACGGGCTTTTTTGTTGAAATGGTTCAGCGGTTTTTAATAAAACTCGGTTGGTTAAACCGGTTTTGGCCGGTTCAATAGCATTGACGATCTATCAACTGAACCAGACTGGACAGGTAATCAGGTCTGGTTTTTTCCGGTAAAACCACAGGGTCCGGTCTGGTTCTGATAACACTGGTTAGGATTAATGTATGATTATAAATACAGTTGGATTGGTGTGCATTTGGAATTTGTAATTTGTACTTCCCTGTTGGAAAAAACTGAAACCTTTGAACAGTTTAGGTACGTATAATTTATGTTATTTATTTGCATTCAAATGACAGGTTATGTGTACTGAGAATGTAAAAGAGAAAACAGAGCTGCTTTATGCTTTGATCAATGGTAGAAAATTGGCTGAGCTACCTAAAATTAATCAGGTATCTTTCTCAGCCATCAAGCTTGAATTTTCTTTTCCAATTATAGGTATAATGTCATTTATGCCCATTATTTAAGCATCATGTAACATATATATTAATGCAAAAGAATATGTGTATTGTAATTTGGACTGCAAGAAAAAACAGTAGTGGCTCATTACTTGCATGAGATTGATTCGGAAAAAACTCATAATTAGCTCACTCGAGCTAATGATCAGCCGAGCTAGCCAGTTCAATTTCTTCATGAGCTGAGTTCAAGTTTGTCTCAGCTCGGCTTGTTTTGGATCAGTTCATTAACAAGTTACGTTGATAACTTCATCTTATAATAACCTTTTTCCTTCCCCGTCCTTACCCTCCTCTCTCGCGGATCATGCCCTTCTTATTACCAGGGAAGTGTGAGCTTCGGATCCTCGATGTGGTGCTGGGCTACATTGACAACCCCCATGACCACGAAGCCATCTCCCTGGTGTGCTGTCGCTGGCACAGCGCTGATGCCCTTACCCTGCACCACTTGACCATTGCCACGTCCTACTCAACCTCCCTCGGTGGCCTTGCCCAGTAGTTTACCTGCCTTGTCTCCCTCGAGCTCAAGCCCAAGCCTCGCGCCTCCATGTTCAACCTCATTCCTTCCAACTGGGGGTGGGGGAGGGGGGGGGGGGGGGGGGGGGGCGCTGCCAGTAGGGGTGAAATGGATCGGATACGGATTGGATAGTGGTAAAACCATATCCGTATTTTTTTTTATTTTTCGGATACAGATCGGATATTAAACCGGATACAGATTGAATATCCGTTTTCAACACTATTATTTATTAAAAACATATAAATATTATTAAAAAATACGAAAGTTTATAATATTTATCTAATCATAATGATGAATAACACAATTTTTTTCATAATATATATTAAATTATTTGGTATGTATCTACTATTCGGATACGGATGATATTAATTTAAAACCATATCCATACCAGTATCCGCCTGGATATTCGGATATCAGATATCTGTATCTAATTTTCGAATAAGGATCCGGATTTGGTCGGATAATATCCGACCTGTTTTCACCCCTAGCTGCCAGCCCCTGACCTGACCATTAAAGGAGCTCTTAATGAGCTAAACAAGCTAGCTCGTTTCATAACAAGTCAATCTCAAGCTACGTATTTTAACTCGAAATTGAAGTCAGATTCCTGGCTCAGCTCGTTATATTTGTGAGCTGAGTTTGAGTTGGGCCTAGCTCGCTCGAGCTCGGCTCATTTGCAGCCCTAAGGAGCGAGCTAGGCTCATTTGCAGCCCTAAGATTTGTAATCTTTAATACAGGAAATCTGTGGGTGAGAGCGAGCTAGGCTCATTTGCAGCCCTAAGATTTGTAATCTTTAATACAGGAAATCTGTGGGTGTTCTCTCCCTTTTCCAAATCTCTTGAAACCCTGCCTTTTTCGTTGAATTTGTATAGAGATCAATTGTTTGGAATGAAGCAATTGGTCTTTTAGAGGTAAATGAGGGCCACCAGAGGATCTTTTTCATGTTGTACTGAAATCCCTTTTTACATATGATATACATCGATTTTAATTTTGCAGGGTTGTGCATGGCATCAAAGTAATTTTTTTCCCGTTTGCATTTATAACATGTTTTATATTATCAGGAAACGTTGATTGTTTGGGGGTACCAGGATAAGGTATTTCCATTGGAGCTTTGTCACAGATTGAAAAGGTCTGGTTGTAATTTGACATTTCATTTGTTATGGTTCCCCTTTTTGAAACTGTTTGAGAAAATAACTATAAAAAGCTTTTCAGGCATTTGGGTGATAACTCACGCCAAGTTGTAGTAAATAATGCTGGCCATGCCATAAATATTGAGAAACCAAAGGAGTTGTGCAACATCATAGAGCAATATTTTATGGATGACTCTTTCAAAAAATATGAACGTTACAATGGCCACTGCCATGAGGTGTGCATTTAATGTTGTATTTTTGGATTAAAAATTTTTAGAATTTTTTTTTATGAAAAATAAGGATCAAGTCCTTATTTGCTTTGATTTTCTAGAATCTTAAGATCTATTTGGTTTTTTTATCTGGATTTTAGGGAAAGTGGAGGGACTGCATGAGAAGATTTGCAAGCTCAAGTATAAAGAAAACTGATTCAGGTCGCCCGTTGTTATAATTTTTTTTTGTGTTTTATTTATTTATATAATTTCACATAATTTACCTTTTTCCCTTTCTCCTACATGCTGTGTTCCCTTTTATATATGATGTATTCTAATTTTATACAAGTACATGAATGAAACTAATACAGTTTGGTTGTGCCAAAACTTGATATATCAATATCATCATGGACTGGTTCAATACCTAGATTTTTTTTTATATTGTAGTTGGGGTCAAGTCACCCAACTGTTTTTAATATCCACGAGGAATCCCCATCCGGGTTTCAAACGTGCGACTTCTCACACAAAGACAAACCAAGTGATAGTTCTCCAATACTTAGATATTATAATCATACAATGAAATTTTTTACATTATGAGTCAGTTGACATTGGTATATAATTTAGTTTCAATTTCACATACACTGTTGCAAAGTGCCACTTATATGAAGTAGAACCATGCAAAAGGAAAAATAAGTTGCATTCCCCTAGAAGTAGGTTGAACTCGGGAAAGCATGATCATGAAATAGCCCTAGTTGGTTGCTTTCCTAATTTACATGGTTCCACTGGTACCAGTGATGTTTTGGGCATAGACAGCGTAATATCATGACATGTTAAGGCCATGAATCTTCTTGCAAGTTGCAACAGCTAAAGAGTAAGTAAACCGAAACAAGTAGCCATGAATAAAGAATAAAAATAATTGCTCAAAGCTTTGGAGACACCAAAGACAACGAGGGTATATGGAATAATCTCTGTTATGAACTATTATTCCAAACTATATTGAAATTAGGAAACATATATTATTCCAAATAAGGGCTAGTTATTCTGCTATTGTCATTTTCCTGAAATTTTACTAATATCCAAAAAAAAGAACTTCGAATTCTACACCATTTTGACAAGATTTCGAAAAATGCCCAAACCGCAGTTTTAATTCATGGTTTTGGCCCCAAAATCACAAATTTAATTTACGGTTTTAGCCCTCTCAAAACCGCACAACAAATCCACAGTTTTGTAAAACCAGAAATTAAAATTGCGGTTTATATTTTTTTTTTCATGAAACCGTGAACTAAATTCACGGTTTTTTGTTTTTTTTTTATTTTTTTTAATGAAATAGAAAATGTTATAATTTATTTATTTTTGTATTGAAATATTATAAATATTTTATATATTTCTTTCAAAATAGATAAAATACTATATAATTTGATTTATTAGAAAGACTGCGACAAATAACCCAGATCAATATTTTTCAGGCCGGATTTTTTGCGGTTGTAAGAAAAATTAAAATATTTCTTTGTGTGTTATGTTATTGGAAAAAAATAAAAATATTTTGAATCTGAGTTATTGATCCCAGTTCAAAAGTCACTTTTAAGTAAATACAGAAAATATTATGGTCATTCTATTTTTGAAAAAAAATTAGTTCTGACAAAATTGTCAGATGAAATGATTGCTATCGAATTTTTTGTCAAAATTGGTTATGAGTGAATGATTTCTATTGGTTTAATTAAAAAAATAAAAAAATAAAAACTAAAACCGCAAAAAAAAATTCCGGTTTTCCGAAACTGTGGATTTATTCTGCGGTTTTAGAGGAGCTAAAACCGTGGATTTAATTTGCGAAAAGTTGGCCCAAAACCATGAAATAAAATTGCGGTTTGAACATTTTTTGAAATCTTGTTAAACAGGATATATAATTTGAAATTTATTATTTTTTTTGGATATTAATAAAAATTTCGGGTCATTTTCCCTGCTTCTACCAAGTCCTAAAAAAAGAAAACACATCCTAATATTGTCATATTTGATATTTGTATGCTCCCCAAAACAATTAAGTTATTCACTTGAACACTTGAACCCCTGACCCTGAGTGATCCTTACAAGCGAAGCATCCGAAATTTTTATTTTTAACATTTTAATAAAATTCATTAATAAATTAACCATCGTTTTCGGTCAATTCCAAATTTAACACGGCCGCAGAATGCCGGAGCGGACCCATATGGGGGGTACCGCAGAATGCCGGAGCGGACCCCCATATGGGTCCGCACAATGCCGAAGCGGCCCCCGGGGCCGCATAATGCCGGAGCGGTCCCCGGCCTATATATAGGGCCGCAGAATTCCGATTTCATTACATCTCTTTTGAAGTTTGAATCCCTTCGACCTCGGGTAAGTTTTCTTCTTCTTCTCTTGTTTTAATTTTTAGTGTAGAGTAGTAATTAGGTGTAGGTTTAGAGTTTAGGATTAGGATTTCGGTTTAGAGTTTAGATTTAGGATTTAGAATTAGAATTGTACCAAAATTTAATTCAATTGTATCCAAATTTAAATTTCAATTGTACCTAAATTTAATTCGATTGTACCCAAATTTAATTAGAATTGTACCCAAATTTAATTAGATTGTACCCAAATTTAATTAGAATTGTACCCAAATTTAATTAGAATTGTACCTAAATTTAATTAGATTGTACCCAAATTTAATTCGATTGTAACCAAATTTAATTAGAATTGTACCCAAATTTAATTAGATTGTACCCAAATTTAATTCGATTGTAACCAAATTTAATTAGAATTGTACCTAAATTTAATTAGATTGTACCCAAATTTAATTAGATTGTACCCAAATTTAATTCGATTGTAACCAAATTTAATTAGAATTGTACCCAAATTTAATTAGAATTGTATCCAAAGTTAAACCGGACTTTTACCAAACTCTCATATTTGACCAAATATTATCCAATACAGCATGAGTACCAGTAGAGATATACCATCCTCCAGTCTATGAGGCCATGGGATCCCAGTCTAGGATGCCTGCCGAGGTATAATTTAAATTAAAATACGTAACTGTGGTTTTTTTCTTATTCAATACATTATCTAATTTGTAAGTTACTACAGGGTGGAGACGGGGAGGACCTGGGCTTCAATATTGGGTGCGATTATGGCACAGAGGGAGATGGACTGTATTCCCCAGGTTACAGTCCCACTCAGACAGTACCTCCTGCCTATGAGCCAGGGTATGTTCAGACAGAGCCCATCCCGCCGTTCCCTGGCCAGTCCTCACAGCAGGTACCTCACCCTTCCCTCCTCGATGACCCTATTGCCAGACAGGCGTTTTTATTCACGCAGGCTGAGTCTGGACAGACCACAGTTTTTGGTCCTGGGGTCCAGCAGACATCCGAGATTGAGGAGGTTCCCCAGGAGCCGGTTCAGTCTACGGATGTCCAGGCATCCAGCTCAGCATCCTCCGGAGATACAGACGAGACGCCACTATGCAGGAGGGGTCGGGGGTTTAGGAAGAAGAAGGCGAGGACGGTGTTTAGTCCAGAGCCGTAGATTGTTAGATGTTTTGTTAGATTGGTAGATTCTTATTTGGAGTATTGGTAGATGTTTTGTCAGATACTTATTTATTTCGTTGATTAGTTTCTTGTTTGTTTGATTTTGTTGTTATTTATTTATTTTGTTGATTTTATTATCTCAGAGTACACAAAAGAATTTCAAAGAAACCACATATCTAAAATATCTAAAATATTTCAAACGAACGACCAAAAATACGATACGACCAAAAATCAATTTAAATTACATTCGAAACTAAATAACACTTAACATATATACAATTTCGTATTTCTAAAATAAAAAATAAAGGGACCGCTCCGGCATTATGCGGCCACGGGGGCCGCTTCTGCATTGTGCGGACCCATATGGGGGTCCGCTCCGGCATTCTGCGGTACCCCCCATATGGGTCCGCTCCGGCATTCTGCGGCCGTGTTAAATTTGGAATTGACCGAAAACGATGGTTAATTTATTAATGAATTTTATTAAAATGTTAAAAATAAAAATTTCGGAAGCATTAATTACAGCTCCATTCCTTCTATAAGTAGTAGAACATCATAAAACATAAATTAAAAAAAAATTAAAATAAAAGTGGAACTGTTTTTATAATATCCTATTACCATCTCACCTTCTTATAAATATATCACCAAGCATCTCAACCTTCACACACACACACACACGCAGCAAATTACAGTGACAATAGTTCTACAAAAGTACAAAACCAAGATACACTGAAGCAGCAAACCATGGACAGGCTCTTGGCCATGTCAATTCTCCGTTTGGCCCCGGGATGATGCCAACCGAGGTTTTCAAGACAAAAGAGATCAATGGAGACACGAAGAGCAAGAAAACAAAGAGTTCAACAAATGGTCAAAATGAGGACTCAGAGGTGCAGAGGAGGCATTCGACGGAGTGTATTGTTTTGATCAGACGATTGTTTTGTATTAGGGTTTAATTGTATCATCTTCATTTATCTAATTTTAATTACTTTGTGTTTCAAATCTATGTAGAGATTGGTTGGTTGTTGTTCTTTAATGAATTATTTTGCATTATGCAAAAAAGAAAAATGTTTTTCAATATAAACCAGACATATCGAGGCGCTGCACACAGATTTTGTTTTTCAAAAAAACAAAATGACACGCCATATATTGGGTTAGAAATTCTAATATTGAATATTTGAACAATCTTTACGATATATTTTTAAATTAATTTAAATTTTTTAGAAAATATAGAAGCAAAATTATAGAAATGTTGTTGGATTTACATTTGCAGAATTAAAATTATTCAAGAAGGTGTTAATAAGTAATAATAATACATGCGTAATACGTTATTATTTAAGAACCATGTACCTATAAGAACATCAAATCATTACTTTTAAATGAGAAGAGAATAATGAAAATACAAAGTGAGCCGTTTGATCAGAATAAATAGAAAGAAGAAAAAAATTAACTAGCCAGTGTTATGAAATATAATAATAGACATTTCACCTTCTCCACCTCATCCACTATCTATTAGATAGTGTTTTATATTAATTATCTTGTTAATTGTATGGCTTTTCATTTGCTTTCTCTAGCCTATAAATAGAGATTATGTAAATAGTTGATGTTGAGAGATAGATGGAGATATAATATAGAATAAGATTTAGCCTCTCTCAAGTTGTGTTTTGTTTTGTTTTATAATACGTTATCAGCACGAGTTTGCTCTAGTCAAGTTGCGACGGGATTTCGTAGAAGCACACCTAAAAGGTACTCTTTAGATTACATTTCATAAACATTACTGTTAGTAATAATATTTATTTCTTGGATGAAATTTTCTTATTTTATATTTAATGAGAGTAATATTTTCATTCTCCGAAGAGAATGATAAAACAAGTACATGATAATAGCCAGAAGCTTTTGTACATACTATAGCTAGAAGTTTTTTCTAAGAGAACCTGAAGTTCTTAATCATAATATTTTATACAAGAGAACCTGAAGTTCTTAGCCAAAGTTAAAATAAAAAAAAAAATAAAAAAAAAAGATTTCGCTACTTACATCAGCAGAAGAAAAGGTAATATGAAAACGAATTCATTATATATGTACGGTTTGTAATTTTTTCTTTTTCTTAATCATAATCATAATCTTTTTCTTTATTTTACTTCTCTGTTTGTACGGTTGAGTATTTTTTTTATTTTTTTATTTTACTTCTTCCTTTGTTTATAACTATGTAAAGTTGTGTTCTGTTATTTTATGAACCAGAAGTTCTTATATGAACCAGAAAGTTATTGATATTTATGATAACTGGAAGTTATCAAATCGATAAAATGTCTCCAATATTTAATTCAAGAACCTGAAGTTCATATTACTCGAATAGAATAATAAGAATAATAACCTGAAGTTGTTATAATTGTTTAGAATCTGAAGTTCTATTTGAAATTTTAAATTAATTAATAACCAGCAGTTATTATAAGCCACTGGATGAATAATAACCTGCAGTTATTCTCAATTAAAAGCCTGAAGTTTTATTAGAAATTTTCATATAAAATCAATATAATAACCAGAAGTTATTATAGGTCATTGGATGAAAATATAACCCGAAGTTATTTCAAATTAAATTTTACATAGCGCAGTCAAGCAATTTAATAACCAGAAGTTATTAAATAAGTATTTTATTATAACCTGAAGTTATAAAATATTAACCTGAAGTTATTAATACATTTAAATTTATTTATTTATGCAATTTACATATTCTTTTATTTATTTTATTCATCTCCCTTTTCACAACCTGAAGTTATGATATTAATAATCTGAAATTATTAATACGTATCTATTTTGTAGTATATATGACAAATCTCACAAAGCTTGAATTTATCTCCTTTTTCATTTATCATAACTCGAAGTTATGGTATTAATAACCTGAAGTTGTATTTTGTTATAAATACGTACTAATGAAAAATGAGAAAGGAAAACATCCTGAAGATGTTTGTTACAGATGTGGGATGACAAATCATTGATTGCGTACCTGTCGTATGCCCAAGCATTTTGTAGGGCTTTATCAAGCCTCAATTAAAAAAAAAATGTGGAAACTAAAATGACTCCGAATATGAATGCCATATAGATACAGATTTGATGTATCAAATTTCTTTCATAATGTGGATAAAGAAATAGACACTTTACTAAGGGAGAAAATATAATGTAGAAGTTTATATTTATAAAAGTTTAGTTTACATTTTAATTTTTATATTGTATGCAAATAAAATTAGAGAATAAAGGTAGTTTATTTTTATTTTAATTTATTCTTGCATTCTTTTATTTTAAAGGAAAATGACTGACGCAATGGTAAGTAAAGAAGATCCATGTCTAGTAGATAGCGGAACAATAAATACCATATTGAAAAATAAGAAATATTTTTCTCTATTGTCTTCTGCAAAGACACATGTTAATACAATTTCTGGTATTAGTAATTTAATTGAGGGCTCCGGAAGAGCTTGTATCTTGTTACCTGAAGGAACAAAATTAATTATAAATGATGCATTATACTCTAGTAAATCCAGAAGAAATTTACTAAGTTTTAAAGATATTCGACGTAATGGTTATCATCTTGAAACCATGACTGAAAATAATATTGAATATCTCCAAATTACATCCATTGAATATGGCCAGAAGATCATATTGGAAAAGCTAGAAGCTTTATCCTCTGGATTATATTGTACGAACATTAATCCAATAGAATCAAATATTGTAAGTAACCAGAAGTTACTTGACACAAAGATGTTCACTCTGTGGCATGACAGATTAGGTCATCCAGGTAACATTATGATGAGAAGAATAATTGAAAGTGCAAATGGGCATCCCCTAAATGATCTGAAAATAATATTATCAAAAGATTTATCATGTGCAGCATGTTCTCTTGGAAAACTGATAATTAGGTCATCTAAAAATAAAATTGAAAATGAATCTCCTTCATTTTTGGAAAGAATTCAAGGAGATATTTGTGGGCCTATTTCTCCTCCATGTGGACCATTTAGATATTTTATGGTTTTAATTGATGCATCAACTCGATGGTCACATGTTTTCCTATTAGCCACAAGAAATGTTGCATTTGCTAGGCTATTAGCACAAATAATCCAATTGAGAGCAAATTTTTCGGATTATCAAATTAAGAGTATCCGGCTTGATAATGCAGGAGAGTTTACATCCCAATCATTTAATGATTATTGTATGTCAATTGGGATTAAGGTAGAACATCCAGTGGCTCATGTACAAATGGTTTAGCTGAATCATTAATTAAAAGATTGCAACTGATTGCTAGACCATTACTTATGAAATGTAATCTACCATCTTCTGCATGGGGACATGCCATTTTACATGCTGCAGCACTTATTAGATTAAGACCAACTGCATATCATAAATTTTCTCCATTACAATTGGTCTCTGGAAGAGAACCAAACTTGTACCATCTTAAATTTTTTGGTTGTGCTGTGTATGTTCCAATTTCTCCACCACAACGTACAAAAATGGGACCACAAAGAAGATTGGGAATTTATATTGGTTTTAACTCTCCATCAATTATTAAATATTTAGAACCATTAACTGGAGATGTTTTTACAGCACGTTTTGCTGACTGCCAATTTGATGAGACAATATTTCCAATCTTAGGAAGAGAAAAAGAAAAGCTGGTAAAACAAGAAATAACTTGGAATGCATCCTCAATATCTTATCTTGATCCCCGAAGTGGTCAATGTGAATCAGAAGTTCAAAAGATTATACATTTGCAAAGAATAGCAAATGAGTTACCAGATGCATTTACAGATACAAAAAGAGTGACTAAATCACATGTACCAGCTTTAAATGCAACTGCTCGAATTGATGTAATCCCAGCAGAGGTAACTATACAGAGAAAACGTGGAAGACCAATTGGTTCCAAAGATAAAAATCCACGACAAAAGAAAGAGCAGAATAAAGCAGTTGGTGCAACTCCAGAAGAGATTAATAAAATCCCAGAAGAGATTGATAAAACCCCAGAAGAGGTTGATGAAGTTCCAGAAGAAACTCAGGTACCTAGTGATTATGAGATCTCAATAAACTATGTACAGAATGGTACAATATGAAACCGAAATGAAACATGTACTGATGAAATTTTTGCATATGCTATAGCAATTGATGTGCTAAATGAGGAAGATTATGTGCCAAAACTCCTGAAGAGTGTATGCACAGAAATGATTGGCCAAAATGGAAAGATGCCCTGAAGGCTGAATTAGATTCGCTTGAAAAGCGCAATGTTTTTGGACCTGTAGTCTTAACCCCAAAAGATGTTAACCCTGTAGGTTACAAGTGGGTATTTGCAATAAAAAGGAATGAGAAAAATGAAATTGTGAGATATAAAGCAAGGCTTGTGGCACAAGGTTTTACACAAATACCAGGAGTTGATTATGAAGAAACATATTCACCTGTAGTGGATGCAATAACTCTTAGATTTTTAATCAGTCTCACAATCACTAAAAACCTTCAAATGCGCCTCATGGATGTAGTCACAGCTATTTGTATGGATCACTTGATAATGATATCTATATGAAAGTCCCTGAAGGATTAAAAATGTCTGAAGCATTGAAATTAAAACCTCGAGAAATGTATTCTATAAAGTTAAAAAAATCTTTATATGGACTAAAACAGTCAGGTCGAATGTGGTATAATCGACTCAGTGAATATCTCGTAAAAGAAGGATATAAATCTAATGTAATTAGTCCATGTGTTTTTATTAAAAGATCAATCTCAGGTTTTACAATTATTGCAGTATATGTTGATGATTTAAATATCATTGGGTCTCCTGAAGAGATCGAAAAGACTGCAAAATTACTAAAGAAAGAATTTGAAATGAAAGATCTTGGAATAACAAAATTATGTCTCGGCCTGCAGATCGAGCATTTGTATAATGGTATTTTTGTCCATCAATCAAACTATATCCAGAAGATGTTGAAACGTTTTAATATGGACAAAGCTCATCCTTTAAGTACACCAATGGTTGTCCGATCACTTGATATAAAAAAGGATCCTTACCGTCCCCGAGAAAAGAATGAAAAAGTTCTTGGTCCAGAAGTACCATACTTAAGTGCAATTGGGGCTTTGATGTATCTTGCTAATAATACGAGACCTGATATTGCTTTTTCTATAAATGTACTAGCAAGATATAGTTCTGATCCAACACGCCGACATTGGAACGGAATTAAACATGTATTTCGTTACCTTTGCGGGACACGTGATATGGGACTATTTTATCAAAAAGATACAAAGTCCAAATTAGTTGGGTATGCAGATGCAGGATATTTATCAGACCCGCATAAAGCTCGATCACAATCCGGATATGTGTTTACATATGGCGGTACTGCAATTTCATGGCGATCGACAAAACAGACACTCACGGCAACATCATCAAATCATGCTGAATTAATTGCTCTATACGATGCTGGTCGAGAATGTGTCTGGTTAAGATCAATGATCCAACACATCCAGGAGGAATGCGGGCTGGAGTCAATCAAAGGAAGTCCGACAGTACTTTATGAAGATAATGCAGCATGTATTGCTCAAATCAAAGAAGATATATTAAAGGTGACAGAACCAAGCACATCTCGCCAAAATTCTTCTCAACTCATGATCTACAAAAGGATGGCTTGATAAATGTTTGTCAAATCAGATCAAGCGACAATTTGGCAGACCTATTCACAAAATCATTGCCAAGAAAAGTGTTTGAGCAACTTTCACAGAAGATCGGCATCCGTCGCTTAAAAGATATATGTTAAAATGAGGGGGAGTATTATACACGCTGCACTCTTTTTCCCTTCACTAAGTTTTGTCCCACTGGGTTTTTCTTAGTAAGGTTTTTAATGAGGCAGCATAACTAATCCGGAAGTATCAGTTAATTCAAATTGGTCCTGTAGTACCAAATTAATATTTGTCCTGCAGTACAATATTAATAGTGTATAATATAAGGTAAAATATCTAAGGGGGAGTGTTATGAAATATAATAATAGACATTTCACCTTCTCCACCTCATCCACTATCTATTAGATAGTGTTTTATATTAATTATCTTGTTAATTGTATGGCTTTTCATTTGCTTTCTCTAGCCTATAAATAGAGATTATGTAAATAGTTGATGTTGAGAGATAGATGGAGATATAATATAGAATAAGATTTAGCCTCTCTCAAGTTGTGTTTTGTTTTGTTTTATAATAGCCAGAGATTTGAATGAGGTAACATTTCCAAAAAGTTCGAAACTTATTGTTTTTATGGATCACTAGAGCGGTCAAAAGTTATTAGATATTAGATATGTTATATGGAGTATGGCTAATTTGCTGCTGGCAGCATTTCGGTGAGGTGCTGCCGGGGGTATATCTGCCATACTGATGTTCAAACAACAAATTCAAACCGTTAGATGTTCAATCTATATTAAAATCTACTTGGAGACCAAATTTTACATTTTTTGGAATTTTTTTATTATTTATTAAGCCACTTTGAAAATTGTTGATCACATGGTCCAGAATTTGGTTGCACTGTTTTTACTGTTCACCGAGATCAGCAATTTTCAAAGTGGCTTAATAAATAGTAAAAAAATTCCAAAAAATGTAAAATTTGGTCTCCAAGTAGATTTTAATATAGATTGAACATCTAACGGTTTGGATTTGTTGTTTGAACATCAGTATGGCAGATATGCCCCCGGCAGCACCTCGCCGCAATGCTGCCAGCAGCAAATTAGCCATACTCATGTTATATGTATAGTTCGAAAGAGTGCCAACTTTTGGTTGAAAAGCCGTAGGCAATTGTATTGATTTAAAAGAGTTATAAATTAGTTGTTACATGATATTAAACAACGAGTGTCTTTAAAAACATTAAGTTGTAAATAAATAAATACAAAGGGAGTATGTGTATTTACCTGCCAACTTTTTATCTGCGTACAACAGCGGATCTAAGAAGGAGTTGGGATAGGTAAGTGCGTACTCATGGATTTAAATTTTTATTTTCGATTAAGTACTAATTGTTCAGTATGCCTACCCCTGGAATGATATAGTGTCTACCCCTGGCCTGAGCTAGTCTGATTCTTGAACCGATTCCTTCCGTACTTTGGTCAATTTTGCGTATTTCATTTTTTTATGACTGCGATGTTCTATTTCGTAAATATAATGAAGGAGAAAAAGAGAATAAGAAATGTCTGACGGTGGGACCTATCATTACAATTCTAAGGAAATGGGCTGGCCGAACTTTTTGGACATTTTATTATTCAATACATATATTTTAGTTAAATTTTTATCTAAGTTTTAACTTCAATTTGTTAATTTACTGAGAACAATCCCACTTTGAACTGTGCCAAACAAATTTTTAATTAGCATAAAAAAAATATTTCAATACGATGTCAATTGATTTCATGATTATAACATATTTTTTTAATAAACATAGTTATAGGGACTGAATTGCAATTGTGTATCCGATAAGTTAATGGGTTTGAACCCAATCAGCTATTTAAACCCAATTAGCTATTTAAACTCAATTAGTGCCCTAACCTGACAGAAATTATAGATCCGCCCCTGTCTGCTATATAATTATGTATTGTAATTTTGTAATTTTCCTGTAGGTTCTTTTCATAGTTGTTCACTTGTTCTATAATCATTTGAAACCATGGACCTTAGGCACTCCTAAAAGCCTTGGGCCTAATTTTGTGCTGTTAAACCGTTCAAATTTCAAAACAAAGATTGCTAAACTGGACCAATTTCACATAAATAAATCACAGTTGAGACCCAAAAAATAAAACAGTAGGAAGACTTGGTTTTGGGTTTCAAATCAAAACCAAGTCTTCCTACTGTTTTATTTTTTGGGTCTCAACTGTGATTTATTTACTTTGAAATATAATTAATCTATTGCAACAACAGCATCATGATAATTATTATATCTAAAACGACCGATTCCAACAAGATGCCAAGGATGGTCGTCTGTGGTTAACAATTTAATATTATCCATAATTAATTCAGACATGACACGTGGATGCCTGAATAACCTTACGATTTCAAACGAAATCAACGGTTACACTCCATTCATAGCTAATTAGCTATATATCCCTTTCTTAAATTTCTAATGGAGAATTTCATGTTGTATTCTATTGTGTTGAGGCTGACAAAGATTTTATGTAAAGATATTGACAGCATCAGGCATCCACTTGTGCATTGCATGAAGCCAAAATTACATTATTATTGATATTTTATCGCTAAGAAATCACACTTTTTTTTTGCTAGATCAAAATTAGATTGGAGGGTTATTGATCATTGTTTAAACATTATTATTTATTTTCTTAAGTAAAAGTTGTTGGTCAAATCATTTAATTATTTAATATTAACTTAACAAAGAATCTTTTATTCAAAATTTTGAACATGCCACCGCCTACACATATGTAAATATTATTTCAAGTTTAATAAAAAATATATATATTATTTTAAGTTGACCATATATTTAATCCCAAAATTATCCATTTTTGTCGTAAATCAGACAACTACGGATTACTTTTAGAAATATATTATTATTTTGTCGCGAAGGGTAAAAATATTTTTTTTCTTCAATACACTGTAAAAAAATAAAATTATTGATTCAATTCCTTAAAATTTATACGCAGATTTCAATCCTTAGCCACATGAAATGTCTAATTTACATACAAATTCTAAAAAACCGAGGCAATGATTTGGTTTCTAAGGAAATGTATAATAAAACTAAATTAATAATCGATTTCATTTGTGATATAAAAAAAACTATTCATTTTTTTATTCTTTACAAAATAATTTAATACATTTCTAAAATTAAAAAAAAATTATTCCCAGCTAGACATCGAACCCTTTGTTATCCACTTATGATACCTCTCACGTTTCAGGGGCAAAATCACACAAACCAGAGTAGAGTGGAAAAAACGTGCCGTGCCGTGACTAACACGCCGTGATTTTGGTCTCGTGCCGTGCCGTGCCGTGATCAAATTAATTTTTCACGTGCCATGCCATGCCGTGACCAAAATGTCAAGGGGTGATCATGGCACGCGAATGGTCATACCACATGAGTCACGCCGTGCCTAAACGTGCCGTGATCATACGTGACTCGCGTGACCATTAATCATAATTTAGGTTAGTTTATTCAAAATTCACATTAAATCAATATCTAATGGTCCTAATTACACGTGACTCGCGTGACTACGTGTCGTGTCGTGCCGTGAATAAATCTTCACGTGCCGTGCCAAAGTTTCAAAAGATGAGCACGACACGCTAATGGTCACGGCACGAGACATGCGAGTCACGGCACATAACTGACACGCGTATCGTGCCGTTCCATGCTGTAACTGGTGCCGTTCCGTGACGGAGCCGGCTCCGCCGTGCCATTTTTCTCACTCTATCTGTATGTATATTTTATTACAAGCCGTCTATTTTACTTTTAAGATAGTTTTTTATCTACAATGAAATCAAACACTACCAAAAATCAATCATCATTAAATTTTCTTTGTCAAATTAAAAATGTGCCATTATAGTTAATACTAATTAATTATCCATTACTAAGACTATAATCAATAATTTTTTTGTCATGGATCACGTACATTAGGTAGGACCAAGGTTTCTAATGGAGTGTAAAGAAAAAAATACAATTAACCCTAAAAGACAATTTTTCTTTTCATATTTCCAATATGCAATCGAATTTTGTGACTTCCAAATTACCATATTGAAAATAAAAAAGGTTTGACTTGATGAAGGGACTCAAAACTGTTCATTGGCTTTATATTGTGCGGAATACACCGATACCATGCATGTTCGAAGAATTCCCAAGGTTGACCGATCATAGAGCCGGCTTTATATGTTTAGAGTTATTAAATAGGAGTAGAACAGGTATAAAGGAATTAATTAAAAAGAATGAGAATAATTAAGGAAAACGTGGCTAGGAATAAAGAAACAGAAACCTTCTTCCTTAAAAACGTGCCCCAGCTGCTTCGCCTTTGTCTTCTCTCACTGCTTCAATCGGGTTAGGGGTCTTCGCCTTAAAAAGAAAGAGGTATTTTTTTAACTTCACACTTTTGTCTCAACTTTTGTCAATTCTTATTTGAGTGACATTTAAATATTAAATAACTTCTTTAGAAAAATGATATTGTTTACGCAAGAGCGGAGCCAGACTTTCAGACTATGGGAGTCAAACGTGAATGGGGATCAAGCATATAAAATTTTTCTACTACGAATGGGGGTCAATTTCACACTATCCATAATATTTTACTTTAAACTATATTAAAATAAGGTATAAATAATAAAAAAAATTCAAAATGAATGGAGGTCAATTGTCCCATTCATTGAGAGTAGATTCGCCCTTGGGCCCCCCTAACATTGGTTATGTTGTTTTTCAGACTCTCATAGTCTGAAAGTCTAGCTCCGCTCCTGCGTAAACAATATCATTTTTCTAAAAAAGTTATTTAATATTTAAATGTCACTCAAATAAAACAAAGTCCGACAGAGAATTGACAAAAGTTGAGACAAAAGTGAGAAGTTAAAAGAATACCTCTTTCTCTTTAGCTCTTTACCTCATTCCGGAATGAATTTGCTTCCGCTCACTTCGGCAGTCAAAACCACTTATCGCGATTTCTGCTGTGATAGACCCCGAACCTGATTGAAGCAGTGAGAGAGAAGACGAAGGCAGAGCAGCTGGGGCACATTTTTAAGGAAGAAGGTTTCTATTTCTTTATTCCTAGCCACGTTTTCTTTAATTATTTTCATTCTTTTTAATTAATTCCTTTATACCTGTTCTACTCCTATTTAATAACTCTAAACATATAAATCCGGCTCTATGATCGGTCAACCTTGGGAATTCTTCGAACATGCATGGTATCGGTGTATTCCGCACAATATAAAGCCGATGAACAGTTTGGAGTCCCTTCATCAAGTCAAACCTTTTTTATTTTCAATATGGTAATTTGGAAGTCACAAAATTTCGATTGCTTATTGAAAGAAAAATTGTTTTTTTTAGGGTTAATTGTATTTTTTCTTTACACTCCATTAGAAACCTTGGTCCTACCTAATGTACGTGATCCATGACTAAAAAAACATTGATTATAGTCTTAGTAATGGATAATTAATTAGTATTAACTATAATGGCACATTTTTAATTTGACAAAGAAAATTTAATGATGATTGATTTTTGGTAGTGTTTGATTTCATTGATAAAAAACTATCTTAAAAGTAAAATAGACGGCTCGTAATAAAATATACATACAGATAGAGTGAGAAAAATGGCACGGCGGAGCCGGCTCCGTCACGGAATGGCACAATTACAGCACGGAACGGCATGATACGCTGTCAGTTACATGCCGTGACTCGCATGTCTCGTGCTGTGACTATTCGCGTGTCGTGCTTATCTTTTGAAACTTTGGCACGGTACGGCACGGCACGTGAAGATTTAGTCACGGCACGACACGACACGTAGTCATGCGAGTCACGTGTAGTTAGGACCATTAGATATTGATTTAATTGTGAATCTTGAATAAACTAACCTAAATTATGATTAATGGTCACACGAGTCACGTATGATCACGGCACGTTTAGGCACGGCGTGACTCACGTGGTATGACCATTCGCGTGCCATGATTAACCCTTGACATTTTGGTCACGGCACAGCATGGCACGTGAAAAATTAACTTGATCACGGCACGGCACGACACGGCACGAGACCAAAGTCACGGCGTGTTAGTCACGGCATGACATGGCACGGCACGTTTTTTCCACTCTAAACCAGAGCTTTAGAGATTTAAAAAAAAAATATAAGAAAATTGAGCTACCTAATAAGCGGCACAAAAAAAATGTTAATTCAAGACTTCTTATAGTAATTTAAAATAAAATAAAATAAAAGCAAATGTTATTTTTCGTAGGTTATGATTATCATAAGTATATATAATCTAAGTTATGAGATAAGCTAGTTAAAATTTTCATAATAATCCTACTAATGGAAATCAAATCTGTTACTCTTCTTCCATAAATGCAGAAATTTTTGCTTTTCATTCTAATTGTTCAAATATTTTTAAACAATTCATAGAGATAAAATATGCTGTTTTTTTCTCTCTTTTTTTTTCAAAATCTAAACTATTAAAAGTATTTGAATGGATGAAAAAAAAAAAAAAAAACAGGTGCTGGTGATGGATGATGCATTTTGATAACTACATAAAAATAAAAAAAATCTAGTAATCAACGCCACGGTCAAAGTCATGCACCTATTATTTACAGATACTATTAGAAAATAGAATATTATATCAAATAAAAGTACTTGTATGGTAGGTACTTAATTAACGAGGAAATGGTGTTTGTGTGGCTTCAAAAGTTGACCTCAACCAACTTAAAAAATTTGCAACCTCTATGTCTATCGTCAGAAATTTGAAGGGTTGACGAACAGAATTCAGATCCTCCCTGGTACCGTAATAGGGAATCTTTTACAATTACTTGATTTGGACCGTTCTTTTTAACTTGGCATGAATCTCAAAGTCCAATAATACTGCCCCCACCGTCAGCCCGAATCTCAAAGTGGCTGAGAGTTAATCTCAAACCGTAAAATGAAGGGAATTTGTCCGACGAAACAAGAGCGTTTGGTAACATCATATTTGTTTTTCTATAAGAAAACTCAACCTTTTCTTCTGAAATTATATATATGTATAGAGTGAGCCTTGGTGCTTTGCAAAGCACAAATCTTTTCATTTTCATGTTATGATTTCATATTTTTATTTTTAAAGTTCAAATAGTTAACCTGAATATCTTAACATGAACTTCTTATGAAATTATACTTGAAAATCAAATTTTATATTTCTTAGAATTCTTTTACTATTTTTTTAAATAAGTAGATTGTGGAGAAACAACAGAAATAAATCTCCAACTATCTATATTAAATCTCCTTTCTATTTTGTGATGAAATAAATCTCCAACAATCTATATTAAAAATTCCAACATTTTGGAATTTCGTGTTAAAAAAAATAATGTAGTGATGACAGTTTAATCTTGCTCAAATAAATAATTGCTTAAAAAAAAATACATTGTAGAAAGAGTGAGTCTATGGTACTATGCATAGTACGGATTAGTCCATACTACGGAGCTATATTTTTATTTTGATAATTCTAATAGTCGATCTGAACCGTTCAACGTGATCCCCACATGAATATGTACTTGTAGACTAAATTTATTTTTTTCCAAATTTTTTTATTATATTTTAAGATAGGTAGAAAATCACTTGATCTGAAAATTCTGGACCATCCAAAAACAGTGATCTTCTACCTATCTAAAAAAACAATAAAAAAATTCTAAAAAATAAAAACTTTAACCTACAAGTATATTCTCATATAGAAATCATATTGAACAGTTCGGATAGATCGTTAAGATTTTGAAAACAAAAATATTGATCCGTTGTACGGATCAATCCGTGCTATGCAGAAATACAAAGATTGCACAAAATTGTCCACAAAAATCACCTGTCAACTACTATCTTTTGTCCTCAAAATAATACTATCCGTGACAATCCTCACTAAATAGAACATGACTGGTTTTTGAGTGGTTAATCGGTTTTTTGAATAAAGATGGATTGCTAAAAGTTTCCATTTAATGTTTGTAAAGAATCTCCATTCTGATTTCGAAGCCACGACTTTCTACAATGAAAGTGTTACCTAAATATATTTGAGTTTTGTAATATTTTAAACAAAATTACATAAATATATTTGAGTTTCTGTCTCATCTTATTATTATTATTATTATTATTATTATTGCTTCGTCCTGTTTGTTTGTGGAATTGATATTTAGAATGTTTGTAAAGTATTTGATGAGGTGTCACAAAGATATATTGTGCCAGAAAACTGCTAAAACAGAATATAAATGCCCTATTTTAAATAAAAACCAAATCGCTGCCGTAGACTTGTTATTTTTGTTCCTTGGCTTCACTAATTTTAATATGCATTTAGCCTAAAATAGTGAGAAATTCGTCTAAATTTCTTGTTATGATTTCAGTCAGAGTTCTTCTTGCTTTTTGCAACTTCTCCTTCTTGCAAGCGCATCGGCTGAAATCGAGACCGGTAACAGTAATCCTGAAATCTCTGTAATCCGAATCTAGCCGTCGAACTGTTCCGAAATACGTGCAAGTAAAAACCAGTTGTTTCGAGATGCGTTCTCGGAAAAATTCAATAGCTAGATTCGGATTACAGAGATTTCAAAATTGCTGTTCATTAGTTTTGAAATTTCAGCTGATCCGAATCCCTCCTTTTTGACTAGCGAATTAGGATGAGATTTGTACAACTTCCGGAGTGGGAATACGGAAAATTTTAAAATATTATAGGGGAAGATAAAGAAAAAAGATTTAAATATGAGTAATACCTCTTGACTTGATTATATTAAGTGATTAAATTTTTCTAATGTGACTAAAATAATAAAAAAAACGGTCATATGATGAAAAGAATTTATAAAAATAAAAGAAAAATATAAAATAAAGAAACAATGTTTGAAAAACTTGAACCTTCGAGCATATGATACAAGGGAGGTCGATATTTTTATTTTTAATATCCAAAGTTAATTACAAATTAATAAATATACCCAGAATCAGTGAGTATTTCGAAAAATGTCCAAACCGGCCAGATTCTGGCCGGTTTCCTCCTCTCCCAAAAACCGGCCAGAATTTAACTGGTTTCTTCCTTCTTTTTTTTTAGAGACACTATGAAGAGCAAGATAATGAAATCTAACACTGAAAATTCGAATTTTTTGTTTAAATTATTTGTTAGATTACTTCTTTTAATGTATAATTAGCATATTTATATTAAAATACGCTAAATTACTTGAAATTATGTTGAATTACACTATATTATATTAAATTACGCTAAATTATGTTAAACTACGCCAAAATACAATGCAACTGATGCCAGTAATAAGCACTATAAGAAAAAAAAAATAATATAAAAATATTATAGGAGCAACAAATCAACAATAAAATGCAACTCATGCCAATAGTAAGCACTGTAAAAAAGAAAGAATAATATGAAAATATCATAGGAGCAACAAATTAGGGAAATTTTTTATTGGTAGTAATTAATAGAAAAGAATATAGACAAACAGTAAGAGTACAGTAATATTTATATTGATAGTAAGATCGGTAGGAATTCTACCGATCTTAAAAATAAACAAGTTTAGATCGGCAAAGAATTTTACCGATCTAAACCAGCTTTTTTCTTTTTTCCTTTTAATTTTTTCTAGTAAGATATTTTTTTTTACAAAAATAGATAAAGTACCTTAAAATTTAGATATATCAAAAACATTCCATCTATTTTTTAAAAAACTTTTCATATTTTACTAGAAATTAAATATAATAATTCTCTCCATCTATACATCAAATTAAAAAAGAAAAGTTAAGATCGGTAGGAATTCTACCGATCTTACTACCAATATAAATATTAATATAATCTTACCATTTGTCTTTCTTATTTTCTACTAATTACTACCAATAAAAAATTTCCACAAATTACCATATAAGCCAACTAATACCAGCAGTAAGCACTATAAAAAAAATATATATTATAAAAGTATCATAGGAGCAGCAATTAAACAATAAAAATAATAAAGATCGAATGATCGGCACGATGTAATAAATTTTTTATTTTTGTAACGGTGGTGGACAAATTTGTTTACATAAATTATAATTAAATTAGGTAACTAGACAAGTCATCCCTCAAGGACAAAAAGAAGTACATAAACAAGTATATGATATATCAAAAAGAAATAAATGAACGAAGGACGGCTTATTTTTATAAATTGCCAATTATTCGGTTGTCATAATTGAGATTATTTCATTTTGAATTAAAATAAATCTACCGGATTATTATAATTTCCGACCTCTGAGGTGGCTTGACACGTGTGGCTTCAGGACCGCAAATTTTTGGTGCACAAAACCCCCGATTTTTTTTAAATACCCTAAAAAAATAACAAAAATAACAAAGAAACTCTCGATTTTTAAAAATTTTGAAAAATGCCTTGACCGCTCACAATGGGACAGTTTGCTATAATTTTTTTTTAAGAGATGTTTAGTGTGTATAAAATGAATGTTTTACATATATACACTAACAGTAATTTTGTCTCACTGCTTTTATGATTCTTTTTTTTTTTCTATTTTTCTCTTTTTTGGATACTCATATTCTTTGATTTTGTAAATAGAATATATGACAAATAAAATATATATGTGTGAAACTAGAATTGAACTTTAGATATTGTATAGAACCATGTAATTAGAAAATATATTCTTGTTTTCTTCATAAAATATTGGCAAATTTCTTTTATTTTTAAGTTATTTTGTGTCATATTTCATAAATCATAAAACATAGTAAAAATTTCAAAAAAGTAAAAATTGGTATTCTACAAGTTCATTATATAACCAATTTACTGAGCTACTTAGATCGAAATTTGAAGTTTATACGATATATTTTTAATTTATCGTTATCTTTCAGAAACTTCAATTGTCGTTCAGGTTATCTTCTGAAGTGGACTGGTTATATTTTTGTTTTTCTTTGAAAAAATCTTAAAATGAAAACAGTAAACTAAATGAATATAAATGACAAAAAATAAAAAAATTAGAAATGAAAAACTTAATCGGAAACTTCAACTCAAGTTTTGAGGCTCTTCCCTTTGTTTTTTTGCAATTCTAAATTCTGAAAAAGGGCATAGCGGTCACCGACGCATGCATCTACTCACAAGCTTTCCAAAAAGTGGTCATTGCTGAAATCTGACACTCGAGTTATGACCGTTTGAAATTTCGACGCTCATTTTTTGCCTTCTCAGTGAAGATATCGTCTCTCTTGTCGTATCCCTTGTCCTAGCCTCGCTTGTTTACGAGAAATATCTTAGATAAATAAGTTGTCCGTCCCAACAGAAAAAGAGTAGAAAAACATGTACAACATACATGTGCTTTAGAAATGAGAGAAATGACTTACAAAAAATAAATAGAGATGAAATATAATAGAAAGACACAGATCGATGACATGGAAACATATTATATTTCTTTTATCACACACGGATCATACAATATATTCATCCAAAAAATAGAAAAAAAAATTATAAAAGCAGTGAGACAAAATTACTGTTAGTGTCTATATGTAAAACTTTCATTCTATACACACTAAATATCTCTAAAAAAAAAACTCACACTGTGGGGCGGTCACGTATGGAAGTGGACCACTCCACAGTGGGACGGTTAGAGCATTTTTTGAAAATTTTAAAAATCAATGATATTTTTGTAATTTTTTTATTTTTTAAGTATTTAAAAAAAACGGACAAAACCCTCTGCATCCATTTTTTTTCTTAGAGATTCTTAAATAATTAAATATATATATATATATATATATATATATATATATATACCAGGAAACGTCCAATCCTAACCCGCTTCTGATTCTTTTTTTTAAAATAAAAAATTTATTCGTAAAATATTATAATTTGATATTGAAATATACTAGCAACAAATCAAATACCATACACGTACCTAACAAAATAGTTTTATTTTAATTATAAATTTCGTAAATCATAAAGTTGGTAAGGTTTTACAAACAACATTTGCTTCCCAATGTATTCTACTTTTGCTTTCCAACGGACTATGTTTTTGATGGATTCTTCTTTTGAGATGAATTTAAGAAACAATATAAGGATGCCATGATTGATAGAAGAAAGTTTGATTTCATCACATAAATTGTTAAATAATAAACAAATCTGGACCAATCACATAGTCATCGTTCAAGAATCAAAATAGAGAACTAGCATTTAATTTATTGACAAAGACAATACTCCGTATAGAAGATTACAGATTCGAAATCCGAAAGAAATAATCTTTTATAAATATAAAATAGTTGATTGACTTGACTTCTAACTTTTTAAGTCACACCGAATTGTTAGTAATATGTGAGATTCCAAAAGACAGATTAAGCGAATTAGAGTTGTATATATACATCTGGTTCTTCTTCTGCTTCTCTTCCACAATCTCTATTTTTCTTTCCCAAACTTCATTTTCAGTCAATTTTTTCATCACTCTCTCTTCAAATTATGTTGGAGTAGTTGTCATTTCAACATATCGCTACCACCATTGTGTTCATCATCTTCGTGTGATTATTATTGTAGGTTTTTAAAAATCGTATGTTTATATTAAGTGTTGTAAAATTGAAAAAACTATTTAGAGTTAAGATAGTTTTCATTTATGTTAAGAAAAATATTTCTGCTAATGATTAATTAAATATTACGATAGTAACACCCAAAACGCTCAAACAGGTGTGAAGGATCAATGTGTATTACGGTTGTGACATCCATCCGTACCGAAGTGAAAACAACGTGCTCCAAGTGTTTGAGAAGGAAAGCATTAGACATTGAATAGACTGAAGTTTTTAAACAAAGAGAATTCGAAATACAATTGAACCTGTTGTGGTTCCGTTTAAACAGCAATTTGTATACGAAACACAATTGAACCTGTTGTGGTTCCGGCTAAACAAACAATACCTTCTATTAGAAATAAATCGATAAGATGTGTGTGATGGTCGGAATAAACAGAAAGAATCCAACTAGATACACCAATATGCATGCATCTGCTAGGATCCAATCATCCAAATCCAATTTCACAATTTCAAAAGAGAAAGATATATACAGATATTTGTTGTTTTGTTTTTTAATATCATATTGGTTGGCTGGTCCATATCATTTCTTTTCAGATAAGAGCACCTAAAAACCGTCCGGATTGTACTTTCTTATGACACCTGTGCAAATACCTACCTGTCCTTTTTCTTATTCAGAAAAAAGACAATTACTACTGAATAAGAAAAATAATTTAAATTGAATTGCATAGTGTACATGATAAGATTAACGAAAATAAAAATCGAATCGATAAAATGGACTAAACAAACATTTTTGTCACATTCAAGCAGGTTATACTTTGATTTTGCAGATAGAAATCTTGACACACACACACTGATACGGTGAGACCGCGTACCTACAAATATTTATTAATTATTCTATCTGTTTTATAGCGTGCAGAAAGGTAATTATCTGGATAACGATAGAAACGTGACCGTACGATTGAAATGTGACCGTATACGGAGAAGACTTGTTGGAGAAATCTCTTTTCTTTTCTTGGAATCAATAAAGAAAGCGACCAATTTTGTTCTCGCGTCTAAATCTCACAAGCCTGCCACAATTTTTTAGATCTTCCAAATCTCTCACCATAATTGATTTGGGTGCTCTTACTTATCTTCTTTCTATTACGGATTTTTTTTTAAAACATAATTAAAAAAAATATTTTTACCAAACTAATATGATTATTTTTTTTTTACAAAACCATAAGAACCGAATTATCAATTTCGGTCCGTTTAGTTTTTTTTTTTTTTAGTGTTTCATGAACAACGCCACAGAAAATCCGAAAATAAAGCCGGACTGAGTTGCCAATTCGGTCTCCGATAGTTGGGTTGATGACCAAATAATTGTAGTTGGGTTGATGACCAAATATTTGTAGTTGGGGTTTTCTATACACGTGTAGTTGGGTTTATTTGGTAGATACACAAATCTCAACAAGTATTTGTACGATGAAAAAAAATTATTGGGACCGAATTGTCAATTCGGTCCAGGCTAAAAAAAACTCTGAACCGAATTGGCATAATTTTTAATACGGACGATTTAGATACATATAAACTTTTCGCATAATTTTTAATACGAATTAAATAGTTATTATTTGATATCATACTAAATTCAATCTGATGTCTGTAAAAAATTCTCTGCTCCGTGAATGTAATGATAAATCTTGTAAAGTGAGTTGCGGATTGACACTCTTTAATTAAAGGCATAATCGGTTATATACCCATCAAAACTTTTGAATTTGGATATTTGCCCATATCCTATTCAAAATTTACCTCAAATTTGAATAGGATATGGGCAAATATCCAAATTCAAAAGTTTTGATGGGTATATAACCGATTCCCCCTTAATTAAAAAACGAAAAGCATAAATCACATAATTATTTTCTGATATGAAATGAAATCAAACTATTTAACTTTAAATATTCTCACAAAGTTCTAATAAATTTAAAATTGTATTTTTCGTAGTTGCAATTTTTTTTTTTGAAGAAAATAAGAGTCTAGCTCATATTTGATTCATTGAAGTTTTGAGTTACGTTGGAGATGTAACTCTGAATAAGAAAATTACAATTAGCTCAAGATGCTTGAGCTAAAGAAATTAAAAGATAAGTAAGAAAATAAAGCTAAGAAAAGACAATAAAGGAAGGTTAAGAGACAGTAATAAACAAAATTTGGTACACTGTATCTGAGCAGTAACTGATTATTTCATCCATTTGCTATGGACCAAAGTTGCATGTAGATCTCTTGCGCCAGTTCTGCTATGTCTTTTATCTCTTCTCGGAATGTCCTTGCGCATCTTTCTCTCCAAATGACGAATTGAGTAATTAAAATAGTCGCTTTGTATTCCTTTGTGGCCCGTGTGGAAAAGATGAAATTTTGTTGTTGAAGTTGATGTGGATGTCGGTTTTCCTGCCATCAATTCTAGTTTTTCCATTTGAAGAGTATTGTATAATACAAGAGAGTAAGAACATACATTAAACAAGTGGTGAATTGTTTCTAGGCTCGATTTGCATAGCACGCAAGTGCAAATTTTCTTTAGCTAGTACATCAAATGGTTACTCGGTTTTTAAATTTTTTATTAATATTTATTAAGGTAAGACGTTTGAAAATAAGAAAAGAAAAAAGTGTAGTGTGTCAAACGTGAGCAAATTGCTTGTTATTTTTACCTTTTGTTTTCGGACTCTTCTCTATTGTCGATAGGTTCCGTACCGCGGAGCAATGCTATAAATTGATTAATCGTTTTCTAAATCTTAAATTGCCTTAATTTTATATTTAAATGATGCTTCCAATGTTGAAAACAACCTAGGTTGGAAAGATCTCAAATGTCCAGTCCGAACTCGGCTTACACCGCCTTTATGCGGAAAAACTGTTTCTATCTATCTTTCATAACCGTCTTGACAGCGCGGAATGACAGTTAGGGGACGACCTATATAAGGAAGAACGACCCATTGAACGGAGATCGAACTTTTGCTAAAGAGAGATATCATACAGGTTAGAGTCCGAATATCTCCAAATCTTTCCCAATTCAAAATCTGATCTTATCTCGGCCTGTCATCTCGAGACAGAACGAGCCTGAAGATTCTTTTCACATACGGCCTACTCTCCCCGAAATATGGCGTATCAACGAGTAAACTAAAAAACAAAACATAACATACTAAGAAAACATGAACTTTAGCATAGCCAACATTCTAAGAAGTCCGAATCCCCCGGAGTAATTCAAATTTTGAGTTCAGATTCAGACCGTTCAATCAGAACTCAAACAATTTCCGTCTGAGGTAAAATGCACGGATTTCATTTAATATTAGTGCGAAAGTAGATTGACGGTCCATATTCAAAATCAAAATCTGAGGTACCTTAGGGAGATATTTTATCCATAGAAATTATTCAAAAATAAGAGAGAAAAATAGAAAGAGTACCCCACTTGTTAAATTTATAGAAAGATTGAAGGCATTGGTTGTGATTCAAAGTTTGAATCGAAAACAACGATATCGATCCAAAATTTATTTTTTCTTCTTCTCCAATTTAGTACACTAGATGCTGCAAAATTATAGAACTCATCTCAAGTTTAGTACACTATGATCCGACATTTTTATTAATATCCAAAGTTAATTACAAATTAATAAATATACCCAGAATCAGTGGGTATTTCGAAAATATCCAAACCAGCCAAATTCTGGCCGGTTTCTTTCCTTTTTTTATTTTTTTATTTTTTTAGAGACAGTATGAAAAATAAGATAATAAAATCTAACACTGAAAATTTGAATTTTTTGTTTAAATTATTTGTTAGATTACTTCTTTTGATGTATAATTAGCTACTTATACTAAAATACGCTAAATTACTTGAAATTATGTTGAATTACACTATATTACATTAAATTATGTTAAATTATGTTAAATTATATTGAATTACATTAAATTACATTAAATTACGCTAAATTACACTAATTTAGTTAATTATAATGAAATACGGTAAATTACGCTAAACTACGCAAAATTACGCTAAATTAGACTTATTTTGTGCCATCTTTCATAAATCATAAAAAATAGTAAAAAAATTTCAAAAATAGTATTCTACAAGTTCATTATATAACTATTTTACTGACCTACTTAGATTGAATAATAGAATGAAAATCTTAATCGGAAACTTCAACTCAAGTTTTGAGGCTCTTCTCTTTGTTTTTTGGCAATTTTGAATTTTGAAAGTGGGCATCGGCATCGCCGACACTAACGCATGCATATTTTTGCAAGCTTTCCGAAAAGTGATTATTTGCTGAAATCGGACACTCGAGCGCCGTTTTATGGCCGTTTGAAGTTTCGTCGTTGTTTTTTGCCTTCTCAGTAAAGGTATCATCCATATTCATATGTAATTTACCGTAATTTACCGTATTTTAGCGTAATTTAATGTAATACAGTGTAATTCAATATAATTTCAAGTAATTTAGCGTATTTTAGTATAAATATACTAATTATACATCAAAAGAAGTAATCTAACAAAAAAATTTAAACAAAAAGTTCGAATTTTCAGTGTTAGATTTCATTATCTTGATCTTCATAGTGTCTCTAAAAAAAAAAAAAAAAAAACTGGCCAGATTCTGACCGGTTTCTGGGAGAGGAGGAAACCGGTCAGAATCTGACCGGTTTAGAAATTTTTCGAAATACCCACTAATTCCGGATATATTTATTAATTTGTAATTAACTTTGGATACTATAAAAATGTCGGCACTATGATTATGTCTTCATTCTTTCTCTCTGGTTAAATGGGGTCCACTTTATTATTTTATAAGTTTCCATCGTATAGAGAGAGCAGAGATAAGTTAATATGACCCACCTAGCTTCTTCTATCCAGGAAAATGGAGAAAGAAAACTGGAGAAAGAAGAAAAATAATATTTGAATCAGTGTTATTGTTTTTCATTCAAATTTTGGATCGGAATCAATGCCTCTGAATCTGATCTTTCTGTGGGTGTAACAAGTGGGTACTCTTTCTATTTTTCTCTTTTATTTATTAACAAGTTTTATGAATAAAGAATTCTCTACATTAGATGTATATGAATTCACATTTCAGGTACTAAAAGAAAAATGTGATGTGATGTGACTAATGCGTTGTGACTTGATTATCTTACATCACCTCATGTGATAATTTTTTTCATGTAATGTAACTAAAATGATGGAGGACAATCACATCACGAATGGTCACGTTGTGATCATGCCTAACGTGATTAAACGTGATATCTTGGTCATGTGTAAGTAATTTTTTAGATTTTAAGTTAATTCATTAAAAAAATCAAGAAAATACTAAAATGTATGAAAAAAATAAAGAAATAATAAGGAAATTAGTCGTGACATGTCATTTTTGCTCGAAAGAAAATACATCACACAACAAGTAACGTCACTTATCAACAAACATGACGTTGTGTGATGTGTCGTAACAAAACCGATAACACCATGACTAATTTACTTCACTAATTTTAAGTTTCAAAGTCATGGTGAATGAATAACAAAATGATAGAATTCAAACTGTTAATCCAAAAAAAAAAACCAATTGAAATTATGACAACACCATAATTTTAATAATTTAGCGCAAAATCAATAAAACTTCTTAATGATGAAATTTTTAAACTTTTAAATGCGAAAGGATGGTGATGCATTCAAAATAGATGACCTTGACTATGCTTATAAAAATAGTCACCGTCAAATGTTGCATGTTAGTCGAGAAAGTTTTAATTATGATAAAGAAAGTTGCATTTGTCGTCTTGAATTCAAAATTTAAACAAAAAGTGAAATAAAAAACTGCACAAGTCATGAGGAGAATATCAAAAGTTGTGGTACTTCAAACGGTACTTTTCATGCCTGTTATTTGTATGCAGTTATTAAAATTTGCCTGAAAAGTTGTGGTACTTTTCATGCCTTCTAAAATTTGCGTTCAAATCGATAGAAACAGTACCTTTTCATGCCTGCTATTTGTATGCAGTTCGATTTCGTGCAACAATGCATTTGGCGTGATTAAGAAACAGTGATCAACGCAATCAGGTTGGAGAGCTGGAGCTCTCGGCAGCTCTTATGAAAATGCTGTTCGTGTGAGGGTAGCAATTAATTATTCCATCACCTTCTAAATCACGTTGTTTTGTTTATTTGGAGCCCACTTTTTAATTAAAAAAAATAGCAAGTGTCTAATCAGTAACGCCAGCCATGTGACGTTTATGATTATTTTTATGATTTTTTATTTCGCCTCAAGGTGCTCAAATAGACCGGACCAAAATCATTTATTTCGGATCCAATTTAATTACTACACAAAGCAAAAAAAAAAAAAAAAAGCAGATAAAATGCAAGGAGCCAAGGCGGCCTTTGGATGACCCAAAGGCCATTTCAAACTCAATCGGAAAAAAAAAACTTTGGCATCTAAATACATGTTTTAAGATACTTTTTTTTTAAATATTAGAAATCATATTTTTTTTATGAACCGTCCGCGGGGGTGAAAACGGTTTAGATTCATGAAGTAAATGGATTTCAACTGATACATCCTATCTCGGGAGATGAGGCCGTATGGAGAGTTGGGCTGAGTTGGATTCGCCCTGCCAAATGGTGGCAGGCCGAAATGTGGGTTGAGTTAGGAACTCGGGGTGGATTATGAGAGATTCGGACTCTAACCTGTATGATCTCTCTCTTAGTTTCAAATTGCGTCCCCCATTTCATGGGAATCGCTGCCTTATATAGTCCAGCCATAACCGCTACTGGGACGTGGGCATTAAGCTAGCCGTTTCTAGGACGTGGCGTATTAAGCTAGCCGTTATCCCGGCTATCCCTATGTCGGTTGGTATGAGCCAATTTAAGGCTATGTGATTTGGGGCCGCTGTATTGGGCCCCGGCTTAGTGAGCCTTTGGGCTTTGCATACGATGTCGGGTTGGCCTCCTAGAGAGGTCCGAATTCCAGTCTTTTATGGCCCAGTTTAGAATAAGTAAAAGGGCCTGTGGAACATGGCCCTATCATTAGCCCCCGAAGTCGGAATGCATCAGCGAGATGCTTTCGACTTGAGGGTGGATAACTCGTAAAACACATTTTATTAATGCTATCTGTATGTCAATGGTGTAATATCGTAAGTTCGGGATATGTCGGGTACTTATCTCGGGTACTTATCCCGAAGTTAATGTGTTGCCGTATTGAATAACCTGAGACAACTAAGCGTGCTTAGTGCCGAGATTTTTTTTTTTTTTTTGTTAGAAGGTGGGAAGGATCCCGAGTTAAGAAGTTAAAGTATAAGGAATAAATGATCATTGATATCTCGAAATCACACAAAGCTTAAATATAAAATAACATCGAAATCATACAACGCCTAACTAGACTAAACATGACTTATGTTATGCAGTGCCTGGAAGGATATTTCCACTTCTGTCATGTCACGCCTTCCAAGCACCACATTGTCCATGCTCAGCAAAGAGACGGGTGTGATGTCGTTTCTCGGAGAATGCCTAATACACGTCGTTATCGGTGTCCTCGAAAAGGTTATCATCGTTGAGTTCATGTTGGTAGCGGTGTACAGACTCGGTCCTCCGCAATTACGAGATAAACATCCCGGGCACTTCCAAAACCGACGACGGGGTCTGAACGGCCTTGGATGTCATAGTGGTGGAAGCAACTCCACTCGTAGCACATCCGGCATTTCGCCATCTCGTGCTTGTACGCTTGGTCGTGACATAGGACACACCAACGCAACTTGGGCTCTAAGTCAAATTTATAGATGTCGTTCTCATCCTCCTTAGTGAACGATGGTGCTCCTGCGAGGGTGAGGTCAATAAGGTCGCAAATTTGGAGATCTTCATTCGCGAGCATCCAATCCAAATCATCTTCGGGAAAATGTTGGAGTAGAGTCCATCTCTCGGGCCGAGATAGGACCCGTCGCGGGACATGAGGGCGACGAGGTTTGGGGCGAGGTTGGCTACGGCTACGTTTGGGAGTCTGGTCATGACTACTCTGACCATGGTCGAGGGGTTTTTTGTTTTTAGAAACCACTCTTTTGATAGGCATCTCGGAAGTGTGGTAACGACTGGTAAAAGGCAAAGAGTAAAGATGTGTCCTTTTTTACGTATGGTGAGTCTGTTATTTATAGTCGTAAGGGGTAAATATTGCCATAAATACTGTGGGCCATACTGTCAAAATAAGTAACTGCCAGCTACTTGCCATAAATGACGTTGGTCATTGTGTATTTTGTACGAGATGACAAGCTTTCGTTATTCTCGAGGTGGTCAGATTGACTCATACGAGGTGGCATTAAGAGCTAAAGAGGAAATGTTGATGCAAAATATATATTAATGAAAACAAAACGAGGTAAGAACCTCGGATGAGCATACATGTAAATTTGAGAAGTTCATATTGTAACAAACAAAAGGCGGGCTATTCCCGTGATAGTCTATAAACAGCTAAAGCTATTCATGACGGGAGCGCTTAGTCCGACGTTCTTGATCAAGGCATTGTCTGCAAATGAAGGATGTGAAGCGGGGATCACCATGGTTCCGAGGTGATCTTCGAGCCAGACACCCGGGGTGAAAAGCTTCTTCACAACCGTCACAATGGAACATGCGCTGATAGTTTCCCCGAGTTTTGCAAACAGCGCACCGGTCCCAAGCTAGCGGGTCGTCGTCTTCTTTCTCGGGGTTATTCACGGGTGGCTCGATGTTGACCTCAGGGTCTTTATGTTGGGGAGATGCGTGAAGTAACGTAATGTCATCATTCTCCAACTTAACTCCACCCTTCATTTGCTTAGTTTCAGCCATCGAATTGTAGCCCGAGTTGAAAGTGATAACTGTGATCGATGTGTGTTCCGTTAAAGGGAGACGGAGAAGTATTTATAGTATATCGGCATTAATTGCTCGACGCCTCGACTTCCGTTAACCGCCGTCAGCCATCAAATCAGCCGTCAAATTAGTCAGGGATACGAGGTTATGGCGCAATCCCTGTATGACACCTGGCATGCGTCAACTCGGTAAGAGCCCGATACCCTTGATTATGCACGGGAATCGAGACGTCACCATGATGAGAAGAGGCAACGCGACGCTTCGTGGCCACTTTTCGAAATTCGTGCAAGTTTTAAGCGGGAAAATGGAGACCCCTATATATATATACGTCGTCCCGGCCCACTCATTCATTATCTTTTATCTTGAGCTACTCAATCTCGGAGCCACAGAGCAAAAGTAATCTCGGTTATATCAGAAGGAGTTCAGAGTTTTCAGACGACCTCGGAAAAGACATCGGACGAAGACCAAGTCGCGAAGGAATTTTAAGACAAGGTAATTCTTTATCACCTCGGTAGTCAACCTTAGATTAATCTTATCTGTAACTATATGGACATTGCCGAGGTCAATAGTAATGTAGTTGACCACATAAGCATGGTAATGTTGTCAAACTTAGGATCAGTGACATAACCTCGGCAATCGATTTGTATTTGGTAAGCCGATAAATGTAACACCCTAGAAATAAAGAATAGTGGTTACCTAAGCCAATCCTGTTTCTTCGTTAATTTAGAAATGGCCGAAGGACAAGAAGGATCCCGAGATTCGTCGCCCGCTACTTCGGGGGAACCGTCCCAGTTATCTCACTTACCCCCCCTCCCCCGCCCTGGTAAGGGCAAGAGTCTATATGGCATGTCGCCCCCATATTCGGACGCAATGCCGGAAAACATTGAGGAGGAACAATATAGTGAAGGGAATGAGGGAGATGAAGATAGTCTATCTCAGGGTGAGCTTGTAGTTGCCCCAGTGGGAACGTCTCGCGGGTCTGCGAAGCCCAGGAGAAAAAATAACAAGGCAAAGAAAGATGTCGTTCTCCGAATTGGTCACGAAGACGATGTGAATTTTCCGGTATCCGCCGGTATCCCTCCCAAGCTGGTTGTCCAATGTGAAGCCTATGCGGATGCTTTTTATGAGGAACTGGTGCCGGAGGGTGATAGAAAGAAATATCCTCGGGATGCCCTCAAGCTGGTAGCCCCGGGTCCTGATGACCGAGCTCACGATGTGAGTCGCGGGATGTGCTTATACTGGAAGATGCCGAAATGCGGATTTAAAGTGAGGGTGTCTAAATTTGTACGTGAGATATTGCGGCACCTCGACGTAGCCCCTGCACAATTAACCGCACCCGCATGGTGTTATATCATGAGTTTTAAGTATCTGTTTGATATGATGCCCGAGTTAGAGCGATACTTTCCGAGTACAGGGTTGTTCTTTCATTATTTCACCGTATTATATAATAATGAGAGCCACCTCGCAATTCGGAAGCGTTCTAAGGTTGCGCTTTTTGACAAACTGTCAAAGGCGGATGATTGGAATCATGGTTGGGTATATCTCGAGAATCCCAACGACTTGAAGTGCTTCAATGAGATACGGAGGGAGTGGCGTCCTCTAAAAAAAGAAAGTTTGATCCCGAGTTCTCCTCCATCTCCGACGTCGGATGAATTAAAAGTTATCAAAATTCTTGACCGTTATTTCACAAGTTAGTCTTTTTTTTAAATTTGTACCAATATATCTTTATATCGTCTTTTTTAAATTTGTACCAATAAATTGCTAATTCTCGCATACTTTTTATGTTGCAGGACGTGGTTTTATGGCACTACCCTGGAAGGCTATTCGTCCAATTCCGATCTTCGCTAATCCAGAGGACGGTTTTGTTAAGAAGAAGAGGGTGCCGAATACCCCCAAGTCGGGTCCCGCAAAGGTTCAGAAGGCCCCGAAACCAGTCCCTGCCAGTACCCCAACAGTTCTCCCGAAGTCATCTTCCAAATCTGTTGCGGCCATCAAGAGCACGAAGGACGGTGCTTTCGGTTCCTCCAAACCCGGGGGGTCTCAAAAGAGGAAGGAAACCTCCCCAAGTTTAACGAGGGCGGAGAAGGGGAAAAACATTGCTGTAGAGGAGCCTGAGCCAAAGAAGCAGAAGACTCATTCCGGGATTGTTTTGGGGAAACCCGAGGTGGAGGGACCCTATCAAGCTCGAGTTGACGCTGCACGGGAGGAGCTAGAGAAAATTATCGAGGACGCAGCGGGCCTAATGTGGGATCCTGCGGAGGATCACAAGGAGTTCCTTGAGTCGCAAATTTCTGATCAGGGGTGACAAACCGGTTTTGTGTGGGGGGCCGAGATTTCTCAAGGGTTCCCAGACAGTATTTTGGCTTATCTTCCCGGGTATTCTCTTATGCAGAGCGAGGAAGATCATCCCGAGGTTCATGCCGCGTATTCTCGGGAAACCTTCAGGTTAACCACGACCACACACCAAAGGAAATGGGCTGAGGAGCACCCTGACCAGGTTGTGAGCCAAGTGTTGAGGTCGTTGCATGACGCCGGTGTTTATTTTGGGTTCCTCAAAGACTCGCTTGATAATAATAAACGCGGTGCACTTGCTGTTACTTCTGATCAAGAGGCGCTCAACAAGGCGATTCTCGAGAGGAACTACTTCATGGAATTGGCGAAAAAGAAAGATAAGGAAATGAGAGTAGCCACTGGCCAAGCCGCCGTAAATTCGGCAAAATACGAGCTCACTCGGTACACGGGCATGACGGCTGATGCCGAACGCAAGGATGCCGAAGTAAAGGCGAAGCGTTATAAACGCAGAGTTGAAAAGCACAAGAGCAAAGTTGCTCGTCTTAAGTCCGAGCTCGAGGTCCGGACTAAGGAGTTGGAGGAGGCGAGATCGGAAAATGCTCGTATACGGGATGAAGCGCAGAACTTGCCAAAGAAACACCTCAGCAAGTTCCTAGGCAGCAAAGCCTTCGCACAAGCCGTCCCTTACGCAATGTTAGATATGATGACGCATACCGTATATGATTATCTCAACATGATGGGGGGTTTTTATCCATTTAAACCCGAGCATGTCGGGTTCACGGCAGTTGAGTTTGAGAAACTCGTGATCAGGGATCTCTCGAGCTACGGTTGGGATGAAGAGAATGATGTATTTTTGAACCCGGATGGCACCTTACTCAAGGAGGAAATTCAACTCGAGAATCATCATCCTTCGGGCATTGTTCACCCTTGGCCCAAAGATAAATGGCCTAAGCATCTTGATCTGCCTGAAAATGCAGCCGAAGGGGGAAATGACGATATTCCTTCTGATACCTCCTCCGAGGGTGAAAAGGATGACGCCGAGGTGGGAAATGTCGAAGAGGACACCGAGGTGGAGAATGCCGAAGAGGGTAATACCATTCATCAATGCGAGGATCAAGAAGATGAAGTGGAATTGGCTCTTTTCGACTCTCCACGTAATGAAGGAAACACTGCTCCTACGGAGGCGAAGTCCCCTACTCCTTGTAAGTACAAAGGAAGTCTATTATCGAAACCTCCGAGGTGTTTCGTTCATATTTAACCTTACTACTTGTTTTATTTGTAGGAAGGATCATGTCGAGCGATGGATGCCACATCGGCCTCAATGAAATGTTTGCCCCCGAGATGTGGGGGTTTGAAAGTTGTTGTAATATGCACTATTTGTTGTTTTTTTTATGCCCCCGAGATGTGGAGGGATATAACAGAATTATGTTGTAATATGGTGTTTGGTACCCCGGGATGTGGGGGTTTAACAGAACAGTTTAATGTAACTTGTTTCTTTTCTTGCATGTTTCTTTTTCCGAGTTGATATCGTTTATTTCAAATTTTATCTCGATTGCATGCTTTGACTTTCGTTGTAAACAAGCAACATGTGCTTGATAGTATATCCTTATCCCCCCCTTTTTTTTTGACAAAAATGGTCAATATCGGGGGAAAGGAATGTCGGGAAAACGTATGCGTTACCCCAAGGGGTTTTCGATAAATGCTTCCGACTTAATAACAATGAAACCCATTTTATTAGCTTAACATTCATCGTCCCTTAGGACTACGTTAATTTATGATGTGTATCTCGGGAATATTAACCAAGACGCATTTCGTTGCCTTAAAAGGTTTTCGTTCATATATCTCGGACCCAATAAATGAAGCACAATCATAAATAATATCTAAAAGCTTAGAACCGTACAAAGCTCGTATCTCGGGCTATGTAAAATACATGGAATGTAAAAATAAACAAAAGAGGCTTATCTCGCCCGGAGCACATCGTGCGTTGTGTGAGGTTGAACCCCTTTGAAAATAAAAGTAAGCATAACATGCATTAAGTGTAGAATTTTCGGAGATGACAAGTGTTCCATGGACGTGTAAGTACGAAACCGCTCGGGTCTTCCAATTCGTAGGTGCCTTTACCTCGTGGGCGAATGACTTTGAAGGGGCCTTCCCATTGGGGAGCAAGCTTGCTGACATGTTTACCAGTTGCTTCCACGGTTTTAAGTACTAAATCGCCCGGCTGGAATGCTCGAGGTACCACGTGTTTGTCAAATGCACGTTTAACTCGGCGTTGATATTCCATGGTGCGAATGCAAGCCTTCTCTCGACCTTCTGTGATGAGCTCGAGCTCAGCGGCACGCGCACCACGGTTCTCTTCAGTAGAATATGTCAAAGTGCGGAGAGATGGTTCCATCAACTCGATTGGGGTGACCGCTTCCATCCCGAACACCAGAGAGTAAGGTGTTTGCTGTGTTGCTTCTCGGGGCGTCGTGCGGTAGGCCCATAGAATTCTATCAAGGATGTCGGGCCAATTCTTTCTGTTTTCTGCAACTTTCTTTTTGAGGCCATCCAGAATAGTACGGTTTGTGACCTCGGCTAATCCATTGCTAGCAGGGTGGCTGACCGAGGTAAAGTTGTTCTGAATACCCAGGTTGGAAAGGAATGTCATGGTGCGGGCTGCATTGAATTGTGTTCCATTGTCCGATATGAGCGCATGCGGTATGCCAAAGCGACAAATGATGTTCCGCCAGATGAACTTTTCTGCTACTGCGGCCGTGATAGTTGCAACGCTTCGGCTTCGACCCATTTAGTGAAATATTCGACAGCTACGATAATCCAACGCCGCTGTCGGACGGCTTTGGGAAATGGCCTGACTATATCTATTCCCCATAAGTCAAAAGGCCAAGCTCCCGAGATGGATATCTGATCGTATGGCGGTATGTTGCTCAATTTGCTATGATATTGGCATTGTTCGCATTTCCGAACCAAGTTTGCCGCATCGTGTTGCATGGTTGGCCAGTAGAAGCCGGCTCTGAGGATTCGTTTGGCAAGAGTTTTCGCTCATTGGTGGCTTCCGCAGATGCCCTCATGTACCTCGGAGAGCATTTTTGAGGCCGTCTCCTCATTTATACACTTGAGCCAAGGCCGCACGTATCCCCGTTTATAGAGATGATTGTTGAATATGGAATACATGGGTGCGATTCTTTTCAGACGTCGGGCCTCCAACTGGTCTGTGGGCAGGACTCCCGTGTTAAGGAAATTCCACATCGGGGTGAACCAGGACTCGCCGGGTTTGCTGATGGCAAGTACGGCTGTGGTATCAAGGCTGATGCTGGACTCCGGAACATCCATAACAATCACGGGTCGGTCTTTGTCAAGGTTACCCGCAGCGCCAAGTTTGGACAAAGCATCAGCTTGGCAGTTTTTATTGCGAGAGACATGTTGAATGTCAACCTTGTCGAAATGACTCTTGAGCAGATGAAACTGTTGTCGGTATTTGCGCAATTTTTCATCCATGACTCGGCATTCATCGTTGATTTGCCTGACCGCTAACTCGGAGTCACTGCGGAGGTGAACCTCGCGGGCGCCCAATTCTTTGGCCAGTTTGAGGCCTGCTATCATGGCTTCATATTCTGCGGTATTGTTTGACCGGAAATTAGAAATGAAGAGCATAGTTCAATGTCTCCCCCTGCGGGCCGGTGAGGGATACCCCGGCTCCGGCCCCTTGCAACGAGGAGGCGCCGTCGACATGTATTGTCCAACGTCCCTCAGACTCGGGAGGAACTCCGGAATACTCGGCGATGAAGTCGGCGAAGATCTGAGATTTCAGGGCATTTTGGGGGTGGAAAGAGACATCGAACTCGGATAATTCGAGCGCCCAAGCTAGTAATCGCCCGGATGAGTCAAAATTCGAGAATGCCTTTTTGAGTGGGATTACGGTGTACACCTTGATGGAGTGAGACTGAAAATAAGGCCTCAGCTTTCTAGCTGCAATGACGAGAGCATATGCTGCCTTCTCAATCTGGGAATACCTAGTCTCGGCATCCCGAAGTACATGCGAGACAAAATATATTGGCTTCTGATCACGTCCTTCTTCCCGGACAAGTGCGGCACTGACCGCATGACCCGAGGTTGCCAGGTACATTACTAGAACGTCGCCCATGGTTGGCCTGCTGAGACATGGTGGGTTAGCGAGATAGGCTTTAATTTTTTCGAAGGCTGTTGCACACTCATCTGTCCACTCGAACTTGGCTGATTTGCGCATGGCTTTAAAGAAGGGAAAACAGACGTCCCCAGATCTCGCAATAAACCTGTTGAGAGCGGCCAACTTGCCTGTGAGAGATTGCAGCTCTTTGAGGTTTCGAGGTGGTTTCATGTCGATGATGGCTTGTGATTTCGAGGGATGAATCTCAATACCTCGCATAGAAACCATAAAGCCAAGGAATTTACCGCCAGTCAGGCCGAAGAAGCTTTTCTTCGGGTTGAGTTTCATGCTGGCTGAATTCAGTGTCGCAAAGGTTTCTCGGAGATCTCGGACATGGTCGAGGTCGGACATGCTCTTAACAAGCAAATCATCCACGTACGCCTCTACGTTTCTTCCGATTTAATCGTGGAACACGGTATTGACCATTCACTGGAACGTGGCTCCAGCATTACGCAACCCGAAAGGCATGACCCGGTAGCAATATAGCCCCGAATTGGTGGTGAAGGCAGTTTTTTCCTCGTCATCTTTGTTCATCCGGATTTGATTGTATCCGGAGAATGCATCCATGAAGCTGAGATAAGCATGTCCCGAGGTGGAGTCGACCAGTTGGTCAATTTTAGGTAAGGGAAATGGATCCATTGGGCATGCTTTGTTGAGGTCAGTGTAATCGATGCACATTCGCCAGTCACCATTAGATTTTTTGACCAGCACTGGGTTTGCCGTCCATTCAGGACATTCCACATTTTTGATGAATCCGGCGTCGAGTAGCTTTTGGACTTCTCTTTTGACGGCCTGTTGCCGCTCGTCCTCCATGTTACGCTTCTGTTGCCTAACAGGCTTTGAGCCCGGCTTAATATGCAGTCGGTGTTCTGCTATGGACCTCGGGATTCCTGGCATGTTAGCTGCGGTCCAGGCGAAAACGGATTGGTTTTCTTGGAGGAATTTGATCAGTTCTTTTTTTGCCTGCCCTTGGACTGCCTTCCCGATGTTGAGTGTTTTGCCACCATCCAATTCGAGTTGTTCGACTTCGTCTGCCGGTTCAAGAGAGGCTTTTGCCTCAGCTTTATCTACTGGATCTAACGCAAGGTTGGTATGTGGAGGTAGAACAGAGCCTCCTTGACCTTGAATGGACGTCATGTAACATTCACGCGCCACCTGCTGTTGGCCACATTCTTCCCCTATCCCGTTATCAGTGTGGAACTTGATTTTCAGGTGGGAAGGGGAAATAACGGCGCCGATTTTGTTCAAGGTTGCTCTTCCAAGGATCGCATTGTAGGCAGAAGGAGCATTAACGATGAGGAAATCCACCATGACTTCCACTGTTCGAGGTGAAGTGCCAAATGTCACTTTGAGTGACATCATTCCTCGAGGTTGAAGGGTGTCCCCGGTAAAACCAATCAGGGGTGAAATGTGATGTTGAAGAGCTAGGGTATCGAGACCCATTTGCATGAAGGCCGACAGATATAAGATGTCTGCCGAACTTCCTGTATCGACTAGCACTCTCTTTACTCTGTGAGTATAGATCTTGAGGTTTAGTACCACGGGATCGTCGTGTGGGCTAGAGGTCACTCCCAGATCTTTTTCCGAAAAAGATATCACCTCTTCTGGCCGAGGTCGCTTTGTGTTAGTTGCAGTTTCCACATTTAGGACAGTGGGGTATGGTTTGCGGTTGTCACGGCGTTGAATTTTCCGGATGGTACCGCGATGGCCGCCACTGATAACGTTGATGACAGGACTGTTCTGTCGCTCCTGTCGACTTGCCTCTGGTCCATCCCGAGGTTGGGGACGAGCCTCACCAACTCGAGGTCCCGTATAATCCTGCCTATATGGAATGGGTTTCTTGAAAACTTTACCTTGGCCATTGTATTTCCTGAAGAACTTTTTGAAGAAGTCGGGGTTAATGAACTCGACCAGTTTACCCTCTCGGGCTAGTCTCTCCAAGATGTCTTTTAATTGAAGGCAATCTGCCCGTTGAACCCGTGGTACTCACATTTCTTAGAATTATCCTGTACCGTGAAAATGTTTTCGGGCAGTGGTGGGGGGAGGTCGAACATGCCGTCGATGATGTGGTACATCTCGTGTCGCTTCTTGGTGAGGGGTGCGTATCTCACGAAATGTTGCCGGTATCCGTCTGTCACACCCCGGACACAGGGGGTCGCGCAGTTCCCGCCGTGAGTATACGGTTGCCCGTATATTCACAAGGCGTGTACGATACACTATACCCAATCAACACATTTCAATACGCACGCATTTCATATAACTCAATTTAAAACGAATCTGGTTCGATAACAAGGTTATACAACAGAATAACCGTATACAGTTACAAATACATAATCAAAATGGCCAACTATAACTTGGCATAACCTAAAACTTGGCTGCTACTCACGAGTCGATCCCGAGACCCGCGTCACTCGCGTTTACCTGCACACATTTAATCCAAAGGAAAAGAATTCCCCGAGGGGTGGGGTGAGAAAACATATCACATGTTAACTCAGTGCGGAATTTATAGGGCTACTGGATTTGTAAGAAATCCATCACCAGAACTAAATACACTAGCAATAGGTTATCAATTAATTTATTCATCAGTTGTAATAAATGCACATGTATCGGGAACAGATTTAAACGGATTTCAATTCATATCACAACAGAACGATCAATGAATTTCCAGAATGTTTTGGTGTCACACATTTACTTTATCAGTCCGGTTAGGAGGTATAGACGTCAACTATCTATCACCTCAGGCTTAACAATTCTATTTTCTGGTTTCAAGTCATACAATCTCAGAATTTCATCACTTCAATTTCACACTAGCATATTCCGCGAATATGCGACAGAATATCACTTTTCTCAAAAAGAAATTTTTCAATGAACACTGAACCACTGAACCACAGTTCTACCTAAAATTACACTGCACTTCCCTTACCCAACCGGTACTGGGTTCACTAGGGCCATTCTCCAGATGCGCATAAGGGTCCTGGATGAAAGTTTGGTAGCGAACCAAACTTTCCACGATGAAGCTCACAATGATACTCACTATCCTTCATTTTTAATTCAAGTCATACTGTGATTCAACTCACTTTTCAACACGATAGATCGACAATCGATAAACCATACCAACATGCAAATCATAACAGTTATACAATTCAATTACCTAATATCATAAGTAATGCAATGCGACAACAATGCTTTCAATCAGAGATTCAACATGCAATGCACAGTTCATTCAAATCCAACGATCATTATAACTATAATAGTATGCATCGTTATTTAGTTCTACGAAATAAATCCCAAAACAAATCCCGTGAACCCCCGCACCTGTTTATGTAGGGCACGTCGAGGATCAGTGATCGCGAGACTTGTCAAGCTCGTCTATTCCACTACACGTGCTCGTACGAATCTATTTACAAGTCAATTGATTAAATTCCGGTACTTTTACCATTTAAACCCTACTATTGGTATATATTTCATTTTGTTAGGGTTTAGGTCACGTAGAGTCTCAGTTCGGTTTCGGTACCAAGAAATCAAGTCACAAGTACACCAAGGTACTCTAAGGTACAATTCGAGTCAGATTGAAGTCAATTCGAGAGAACGGTACCAAAACCTAATTCAATTCCGAAAAATTTCCCAATCGGAAATTCGGTTACAAATTGGAACACGAAATCAACCAAGAAACACCTAAGAATCAACAAAGACATAGTACAATCAATTTGGTGCAATTCTACGGGTTTTCACCGAAATCCTAGAAATATGAAAACTCGAATCGAGAGAGAAATAGAGAGGGGATTTACCAACGAAGGGAAGCAAGGAGCGAGAAACAAGTTCCTCTCTCGATATCTCAATTTTCGGGCGATTCCGTCACCGGGGACTCTCTCTCTCACTCTCTCGTTCTCTCTCTGTGTGGCGGAAACGAAAGGAAAGAGGAAGGGAGAAGGGTGCAGGAAAGAGAAAAGAGAAAAGAGAAAAGACTTATATGACAACTGGGCCCCACTGATTTAACTGAAATTTTGCAAAAACAACCCTCAGTAGGCGAGTGCGGATGGGTCCATCCGCACTGCGGGTGGTCACTGTAATCTCAGAAATTCATTAAGTATTCAGTGCGGGTGGGTCCACCCGCACCGTCTCTCAGTGCGGACGCACTAGGCTCGGGAAAAATCGACTGAAAACTGAAATAATCGGCTAAGTACCCAGTGCGGGTGGATGGAACCGCACTGCGGGTGGGTTCATCCGCACTGGGCTCTGTTTTCACCATTTTTCACCGTTTCCCGCGACGAAACGTAAAATAATCGTATAATTATTGTTCTCTATTCACAACATACATTTCATATACACGTATATCCATTTTATTCGATTTAACCACGTAAAAATTTAAATACAATCTGAATTCTGAAATTCACGGTGTTACACCGTCAGTGCCGGATTTATGTTCCTGGTCGGCTGGTTGGTTTCGCCGGGGTTCTCTTCGATTGCGAGACCTATCTTGAATTGGCTGTTTGCTTGTTGGGTGACGGGGAGATTGAGATCTAGGCCTCGTGGGGCTCCCGATGTCATCCTCGGCACGGATGTAACCCTCCGCAAAAGCTACGAACTCTCTCAAAGTGGCCATCTTCTTCATGTGGGCTTCGTAGCGCAAAGTACCCGGGCCACCTTTTCGGAGTCCTTTTTTGATGGCGGCTAGGGCGAATTCCTCATTGAGGTTCTGAATTCGCCGAGATGCTTGTATGAAATGATTAACGAATGCACCTGTTCGTTCACGCTGTCCCTGGACAATATCCAGAAGCATCTCGCACGTAGCTGGTGGTGGTTTGATAATCGTGTACATTTCCAAGAATAGTTTCGCGAAGTCTTCAAATTTGTTGATGGACCTCCGGGGCAAAGTCATGTACCAGTCCCATGCTTCTCCAGTTAAGCAAGTGGTGAAGACGCGGCACATGATGGCATCTGTGGCTCCGAGAAGGCGGAGTCGCTCGAGGAACCCGTACACAAAATTGTGCGGATTCTGTGTATCTCCACTACCCCGGAAGCTGGGAAGGGTTGTCGGATACTTGAAATCCATCATTGATTGGCGGTAGATGTCTCTTGAAAGAGGGCCATCTTCAATCCCCATAGGCCGTGAGTAAGTGCTTGTCTTCTGGGATTCGAGCTCGGCTAGTTTTGCCGCAATCCTTGTTTGGATTAGTTCTTCAACCTGAGCCATGTTAATACCTCGGGCAGGAGTAGGTGATCGTCGGCTCCTTCTTCGGTCATCGCGGCGAGTTTTATCCCGACCTCGTGGTGGGCTTCGTTCGCGTTCCCTACGGGTGCGAGATTGTTCTCTGCGAGATGGTCTGGGCCCTCTGCCATGATTGGCTGATTCTTGCTCATTGTTGTGGTGAACTTCGGGACCTCCGGCATGTGGTGGTCTCTCGGGATTAGGTCCCCTATTCTCGTCCTGCCCTTCCGGCCGTCTTCCTTCGTCGGGGTGTACCACTGTTGGCAGAACATTTTGGCCTCTGCGCGCGGACTGGGCCTGCTGTCCTGGTGGGGTGGGCGTATTTGTTTGGTTACCGGTTCAGACCTGTACGAATTCTTGGTCCAGATTTCTTGGGGAGACATTTGCCGGTCGACTGTGGACACGGTTGGCCGACAAAGGTCGTGGTACAGGTGCAGTGGGAGGTACAGTTTGATTTGCAGGTCGCGGTGGCACTTGCTGGGAGCGCGGTGTTGGACCTGTCATGGGGTGCATCTCGTTAACGCCTCCCGGGCCCCATTGTCCAGATGATGTGACATAAGGGTATTGAGGAGCCGTCGGGGTGTAAGGCGTGTAGGTGGTCGCGCCATAATGGTAAAACGGCGCTTGCTGGGTGTAGTATGGTATGTATGGTAACTGATAGGGACCAGTTACCGGGTTGCGCTCGATGTAGAGCGGCCTGGTCGTGTTTCCTCCGGTGAACGAGGGTCGAGTTGCAGACTCGGGGCCCGTGTGGCGAGGTTGCACCGGCTGGGGACCATAAGGCCGTGTTCCCGAGCTACTAGGCATTGCTCCAAGGTGTTGACTGTGGGAAGGGTTCCCTGTCTCCGGGGTTACCAAAGGAGGTGGTGTGATGGTTACTCCTGGCAGGGTAGTTGATACCTCGCATATTTAGTCTATTTTAGGCCTGTTTTAGTACCAGATTCGTGCCCTAATTCACCAGAATCATGTGCATTTCATCGATATATCTTTAGAATTTGGTACTGCTGAGTGTTTGTTTGTTTTCTGCAGGTTTGGAGCAAAACACACGAAGAAACGGCAATTTTGGATGACGAGGTACGACCCTTACCAGGCTTGGTACGGGTCTCACCAGACTTAGCCGTTTTCAGCTCATCACGCCTGGTACGGCCAGGCCGTACCACTTTGGTACGGGCCGTACTTAAAGGCGGCCTGACAGATTCAAATTTTGGCAGAGGCTATTTAAAGCGGGGAACTCTCCAATTTCGAGAGGGATTCCATTCCAGATCCATTTGAGAGCACAGTAAGAGAGAGAAAGAGAGCTAAGGAGCTAGGAGCAAGAAGGAAGGAAGAGGAAAGAGGCGAAACTCGACGGATCTAGCTTCCTCCTCTCGATCCCTTCGATCCATGGCTATCTCTCTCCCTTTTATTGTATTTTTAGATCAGATCATGTGCTGTGAGTAGTTATTTTAGTTTCTAGGGTTTAGAGATGGATTCTTGATTTGTTTTGACTTTCTTTGACTTGTATCTTGTATGAACTCTTTTGATTGATTGATTGTGATTTCTTTGCCATCTCTTGCTTTGCTTGCTGTGATTGTGTATGATGCACCTCTAGGTTTAGATCGAACCTATCAAGGTCATGTGATCATCTCATTCTTTCATCCAAATCAAGTGCTTAGGGTAGAATAGTTCGAATTGAAGCCGAGAGGTTGAATTCTCCTCTAATCGACAGATTAGAGGGTGCCTTAGGTCTCCAATCAACCAGCTAGGATAGATCTGTACCAAAACACGAGAGTTGAGGTGTAGAAATCCCTAAAAGGCACTCAATTGCATTCCAACCTAGATCTTGATCCAACAAACGATGGTTGAGGGTTAGGAACCTTAGGTATGGTCAATTGAACCTTTCTAAAGTGTTTAGCACAAGGTACCAGCAAGGAAATGCATCAACTCGAACTGGTAAGCTCTGTTCTGGGAAGCCAGTACGGGTCTTACCAGAGTGGTGCGGCCTTGCCTTACCAAGTGAGGTACGGCCTAGCCGTACCACCTTGGTACGGGCCGTACCACTAGAGGCAGATCAGAGATGAAATCTGAAATCCTGGAAACGCCTTTTATCCATAATCAAAACACAATTTACATTTCTTCTAGCATTTTATTACATCTTCCTGAATTGTTTGAATTGCTTGAATTTACCTTTTTAGGAAATTAAATACCAAACAAAACCATTTCTCATTTCTAGTTTTTGATTAAGTTCGATAGATTCTAACCTCGTAATTGCCCGTCCCTGTGGATCGATACCCGATTATACTACCCGATAGGGGTTGTGCACTTGCATCCCTTACTCGTGGAGTGTAAACGCGGTTTTAAAAGGTGCGCCCTCAAGCGTACCGAAACTTGCGTTGCGCTTTGCGCGCATCAAGTTTTTGGCGCCGTTGCCGGGGACGGTAACCAATTGCCTAGTTAGATTTTACCTTACTTAATTAATCTAGACTTTATCTTGTATCCTTCATTTTCTTTTATTTTGTTTCCTTTTTATTTATTTACTTTATTTTATTTTCTCTTTTTTCAGGATCACTATGGCGATTACTATCTGAGGAGCTCGAGACACCATGGATCTCATGTACAACATGATGACTGATCAACGTTGGTATGGCCGCGACAATTTTCAAGCTGGAGGAGGCGGCCGATCCAAAGCTGATCAGATCGCAGCTCTACATGCCAAAGCTGCCAAGCTAGAGGAGGCCGTTGAGAGATATTCAATCAAAATGAGCATGAGGGCAGCCAGAAACCAGCAACCACAGCCATGTGCCATATGTGGGGACATGAGACACTCTTATGAGTATTGCCCACTGGCTGATTGGAGTGAGGAACCGGAGCAGGATGGCTACATCAGCAACAACAATTGCAATTTCTACGACCCTGCACCATTCGATGACTCGAACAATTGCGTATTCCAACCCGATCCACCCGAGCCGTACGTTGATCCCGCTGAGATCGAGTTCATACACGAGCAAGGGAAGGTGAACCAGATGCTGTGGGAACAGTTGCAAAACATGTCCACACAGCTGGCCGCTCAAAACAAGCTGTTGGAGCAGTTGAGTCACATCATCACCTCACGCCAATCTCAACCTGGAAAGCTGCCAGCTCAGCCAGAATGCGAAGGACCAGCCCAGCCAACAGACCAGACCGCACTTGACGCGACCCGCATCATTGAGACACGACCCGCATCACCCACGGAAGAACATGTGGATCCAGGTCGCATCGAGCCAAGTCGACCCGCATCTCCACCTGAAGAGCATGTGGACGCGACCCGCATGCCGTGGTCTGATGACCTGGAGACCAAAGGAAGCGAGTCGAGTTGGTCAGCATGCGATGCCATTTCACTTGATCCGACCCGCACGGCACCTGATGCGACCCGCGTCAAGACCCAGACAGAGCGGCTGACTCCTGAGCTCAAGCCTCCAGCAGCTCACCTCAGGTATGAGTTTCTAGACCCAGATAGATGTCGTCCTGTGATCATAAGTGCAGATCTTGAACCCGATCGGACTGCTACACTCTTGGAGAAATTTGAAGCACACAAAAGCATGATCGGGCGCTCGATCAAGAACTTGATGGGAATCTTGCGGATTCTTCTGATGCAAGAGTGTGATCGCATGGTCCGTGTACCACCGAAGTGGGTGCTCCCACCAGTGCCTCCTGATCCATTTCCAATCAAAGCCTGAAAAGAGAAGGTCGAGCTCGAGACCTAAAACGAGCGCTCCTTGGGAGGCAGCCCAAGCCATTTTTACCTGTTTTGCATCTTAGGAACAGATAGACATGCATTCATTCTTCTGCATTGCATCACGAGCGGCTTGAGAAGTCACGAGAAAGAGAAACCAAAAAAATTTGAGGTTGGTTCGGCTAGGCCATACCCCATTGGTACGGCCTGAAAAATGAAAGGTTGGTACGGCCCGTACCAATTTGGTACGGCCAGGCCGTACCTAGGTCAGAGACGCGAACCGACGCATTAACTGCCGCCTTTTTCTTTTTAAACCCCCCCCCCCGCACCCCTTCCCCTTCCCCTTTCCTCCCAGCCGCACCTTTCTCACTCTCTCTTCTTTTTCTTCTCCCCCTCTCCATTTTCTCTCCATCTCCACTCCTTCTACCTCTCCTTCCACCCTAACCGAGCACAAGGAGCACCGGAGCACCAGCGCACCACCAGCACCTCACCGGTCCGACCCGCACTGTCTCATCGGTCCGACCCGCACCACGTCCTTGCTCTCGGTTGGTACATTTTCTTCTTTTTCATCGTTTTTCTCCATTTTCCTCCATTTCCCTCTCATCTTCTCTCGGTTCTGCCCGTTTCTGTCAAAACCCTAGCTTGGTACGGCCCACCCGTACCAAGTAGGTACGGCCCGTACTCAATTCACTGAACTGACACCAAACTGGTACCAGTTTGTACCAATTAACCCTAACCAGCCTAGTTCTGTGTTGTATACCATCCTTGTACTGGTTTAGGAGTTAATTGGTTGCAAGAAACCAAATTTTATCTTTGGTACCAGTTGGTGGCCCTTACCAGCCAACACCAAAACCCCAAGTTAGGTACGGCCCGTACCAGACTGTGCGGCTAGGCCGTACCTACCTAGGTCAGGCCGTACCAACTAGGTCAGACCAGGCCGTACCTACCCAGTCGGACCCTTACCACCCAACGCCACAAACGTCTGAGAGATATGAGTCGCCATTCCTCTCGCTCCTCCGCACCCTCTAACGACACCTCCATTCCTTCCGCCACTGGCCCGACAGCCGACGTCCCTCCTGCTGCTGCACCTACGTCTTCTCATCACTCCCACCGGAGTGCGTCTCGGAGTGGCTCGAGAGCATCTCGCCACTCCCGGGAGAGTGTAGCCAGGTCTGAGTCTCGCCAGAGTACTTCCCTTCGGGACGCTCTCGAGCCTCTCTACTATGAGGGAGAGACCACCTCCAGTGGGCATCATTCAGGCGACCGGAGCCCACAGGAGAGCCCCTCCTACCATCCATATGGAGACCAGGACCAGGGCTCTGACGAGGCCTCTGACCAGGCCTCCGCCCAGGGCTCCGTTCCCGGCTCCGACCACAGCTCTGACCACTCCTCTAACTCTATGGGCACCGATACGGCCCTCTCTGATGCCACCCAGCGTGCCGACGCATACGCCGAGCAGTACTTCCTCATTTCGACCCGTCGGCAGCTCAAGAACTTCGAAATCCTGCTGACGAAGACGATCAACAACACGAGGATTGTCGATTTCTCTGCTCTTCAGACGCTGGGACTGGAGGATGAGTTCCGCCGCATCACCACCCGGATCGGAATCACTCCAGCCTTCTGGGAGATCGCCCAGAGGGGGTACAAGAAGCTCACCATGGAGTTTCTTTCCTCTCTGGAGCTCAAGTACACGCGGAACGATCACCCGTTCATCCAGTTCCGCATGCTGAGTGAGACCCACCGTGTGCGGCTGTCTGACTTGAGGGAGTGGTTTGGCTTTGAGCCGAACCCGACTACTGACTCCCTCTCTTTCTCTGGGGACTTGGAGCGCGACAGCTTCTGGGCGCTGATCTCTGGCGCCCCAGCCGGGTCAGCTTTCAACAGGGACTACAAGCAGCTCAATGTCCCTCACCCAGTCATCCGGTGTCTGCTGCGTATCCTCGGTTGCACCATCTTTGCACGTGGCGAGACGTTCGCCCGCGCCAATGTTGAGGATATGCAGCTGGTGGATCATATGCTGCGCCCCGACAGCACTCTCGAGCGGCCCGATCTGATGCTCGCCATGATCCACCACTGGATCGACATCCAGAGGCAGCCCAAGCCGGGTGGCGTTGTCTACATCTCGGCCTATGTCACTCTGATCGCCGAGCGCTTACACCTCCAGATTATCGGCGACGAGGAGTGCAGGAGCTCCCGATCTCTCTCTCTCACTCAGTTCACCACGTACCGATTCATCGAGCAGGCAGCAGGACGCGATGGGCGTAGTACTTGGGCTTGGCGCATGCCTGACCAGCGTTCCAGCTATATCATGCCTTTCCCGGTCACTCTCTCCTTCGAGGACCGGCGCACTTGGTTCTTCACCCGTCCAGACCGCATGCGGCCTGCTCCTGTGGCCCCACCTCCACCTCCTCCACCACCACCGCATGGCGATGAGGAGATGATTGATGCCACCACCTCTCCTGTCCAGGCTCAGCATGAGCAGACGCATCCTCTCTCTCCTCATGTGCACCCATTCCCCGGCCAGGCTCCCCCCTTCTCCGAGCAGGTACATCCTTCCCCCTTTGGTGCAGGTACCTCACTCTTTGGAGCTGGCCCCACCACGCACCAGACCGGCCCATCCACCTCCGCCTACGCTGCCGGCCCCTCCACCTCCTACAGTAGACCAGTGTACCCCCCTCCAGTCGCTGAGCCCACCATCCAGGATGTCTACCACCTGATGTACGGCATGCGTCAGGAGCAGGGTGTTGCACTCTATGAGCAGGGTGCTGCCATTCGTGAGCAGGGCGCCACTATTCAGGATCTCACGCGGCGGGTGACTGGGATCGAGGAGCGGTTTAGCGACTGGCTCTGGTACGACCATCCCGAGGACTGATCAGGTTCGCTCTCTTTTCCCCGAGCTTCTTTTATCTCTTTTATCTCATAGTCTTGAAGCATTGAGGACAATGCTCAGGCTAAGCTTGGGGGGATGACATTTGCATGTAGGTCATGTTTACTTTACCGTTATTTTTCTTGCATTTTTTTCGTATTTTCGTGCATTGTTAGGTGAAAATTTGCGTGAACTGCTAGAATTGAGAATAACTTTGAAACAATTTAGTTGTGATTAGGATAGACCTGAGTGAATTGGAACTAATCCACAATTGGTTATTGAACTACTTAGGTTGAGATGTTTTTAATAATGAAAAAGATGAAACAAACTTAGAATTGAATCGAACGAGATTATTCGAAAAAACTGAATTGTGCCTTTAGGAATTGGGATTTTCAAATTAAGAAAGTTTGGAATATCCATTGGTATGAATGAATACCAATAGATGTGTGTATTCATGATATGAGCAAACCAAAAAGAAAAGAAAAAGAAAAAAAAAAAAGAGAAAACAAGAAAACAAAAGAAAAAAAAAAGATGGAGAAAATAAGAGTACTGGCAATAAGCCTCGAATGGGCGCCTTTGAGCTCGTCTCCCAATTAGAAATAAAGAAAGAAAATTTTGCTCATACCAACACACTTCGTTCGCAACTTTCTTACCCTTAAGCTTGATTCAAGCTTGGGGGAGGGCAAATGAAAAGAAAAATCACCTTGAATAAAAGCACTAACTCGGAAAAAGAATGAAATTGTTTCGATCAAACCTAAGTAATTAATCTTTCCATTGTTAGAAGCATCTCAAAATAAGAAGTTCAATTGACTAATTGGTGGAGTGAATCAAGATTTATAAAGGGATGTTTGAATTACAACCGAATCGATTCTAGAAATTCTTGACTATAGCAGACTCACGTAGGTTTTCACATTTAGACTTGTACCTGCATTTAGATTTAGTTGTCCAGCACTTTTACCAGAGTTTGAAACTTTTTTTTGCTTGAGGACAAGCAAAGGTTCAGCTTGGGGGAATTTGATACCTCGCATATTTAGTCTATTTTAGGCCTGTTTTAGTACCAGATTCGTGCCCTAATTCACCAGAATCATGTGCATTTCATCGATATATCTTTAGAATTTGGTACTGCTGAGTGTTTGTTTGTTTTCTGCAGGTTTGGAGCAAAACACACGAAGAAACGGCGATTTCAGATGATGAGGTACGACCCTTACCAGGCTTGGTACGGGTCTCACCAGACTTAGGCCGTTTTCAGCTCATCACGCCTGGTACGGCCAGGCCGTACCAATTTGGTACGGGCCGTACTTAAAGGCGGCCTGACAGATTCAAATTTTGGCAGAGGCTATTTAAAGCGGGGAACTCTCCAATTTCGAGAGGGATTCCATTCCAGATCCATTTGAGAGCACAGTAAGAGAGAGAAAGAGAGCTAAGGAGCTAGGAGCAAGAAGGAAGGAAGAGGAAAGAGGCGAAACTCGACGGATCTAGCTTCCTCCTCTCGATCCCTTCGATCCATGGCTATCTCTCTCCCTTTTATTGTATTTTTAGATCAGATCATGTGCTGTGAGTAGTTATTTTAGTTTCTAGGGTTTAGAGATGGATTCTTGATTTGTTTTGACTTTCTTTGACTTGTATCTTGTATGAACTCTTTTGATTGATTGATTGTGATTTCTTTGCCATCTCTTGCTTTGCTTGCTGTGATTGTGTATGATGCACCTCTAGGTTTAGATCGAACCTATCAAGGTCATGTGATCATCTCATTCTTTCATCCAAATCAAGTGCTTAGGGTAGAATAGTTCGAATTGAAGCCGAGAGGTTGAATTCTCCTCTAATCGACAGATTAGAGGGTGCCTTAGGTCTCCAATCAACCAGCTAGGGTAGATCTGTACCAAAACACGAGAGTTGAGGTGTAGAAATCCCTAAAAGGCACTCAATTGCATTCCAACCTAGATCTTGATCCAACAAACGATGGTTGAGGGTTAGGAACCTTAGGTATGGTCAATTGAACCTTTCTAAAGAGTTTAGCACAAGGTACCAGCAAGGAAATGCATCAACTCGAACTGGTAAGCTCTGTTCTGGGAAGCCAGTACGGGTCTTACCAGAGTGGTGCGGCCTTGCCTTACCAAGTGAGGTACGGCCTAGCCGTACCACCTTGGTACGGGCCGTACCACTAGAGGCAGATCAGAGATGAAATCTGAAACCCTGGAAACGCCTTTTATCCATAATCAAAACACAATTTACATTTCTTCTAGCATTTTATTACATCTTCCTGAATTGTTTGAATTGCTTGAATTTACCTTTTTAGGAAATTAATACCAAACAAAACCATTTCTCATTTCTAGTTTTTGATTAAGTTCGATAGATTCTAACCTCGTAATTGCCCGTCCCTGTGGATCGATACCCGATTATACTACCCGATAGGGGTTGTGCACTTGCATCCCTTACTCGTGGAGTGTAAACGCGGTTTTAAAAGGTGCGCCCTCAAGCGTACCGAAACTTGCGTTGCGCTTTGTGCGCATCAGTAGTTACCCCGGGTGGGGGTGGAATAGTTGTGTTTGGATGAGCCATCTAACCCTCTGAGTTCAAGCTAGACGTGGCCCCACGGTGGTTGATACGTCCTATCTCGGGAGATGTGGCCGTATGGAGAGTTGGGCTGAGTTGGATTCGCCCTGCCAAAGGGTGGCAGGCCGAAATGTGGGTTGAGTTAGGAACTCGGGGTGGATTATGAGAGATTCGGACTCTAACCTGTATGATCTCTCTCTTAGTTCCAAATTGCGTCCCCCATTTCATGGGAATCGCTGCCTTATATAGTCCAGCCATAACCGCTATCTCGGGCGTTTATAGGAGACGTGGGCAGTTATGTCAACCGTTACTGGGACGTGGGCATTAAGCTAGCCGTTTCTAGGACGTGGCGTATTAAGCTAGCCGTTATTCCGGCTATCCCTATGTCGGTTGGTATGAGCCAATTTAAGGCTATGTGATTTGGGGCCGCTGTATTGGGCCCCGGCTTAGTGAGCCTTTGGGCTTTGCATATGACGTCGGGTTGGCCTCCTAGAGAGGTCCGAATCTCAGTCTTTTATGGTCCAGTTTAGAATAAGTAAAAGGGCCTGTGGAACATGGCCCTATCATCAACCGTTTAGATTTGTTGTTTGAAGTCGATCAAATAAACTTTTGGAGTTGTGCTCACCAAATTCTCTTAGTGAGCACATCACACCCTATTTTTGCTCTAAATAAACTAATTTCAATCTAAAAATTTGGAAAAGTGATATAAGTTTTGGATGTCTTTGTTTCTTTTGTCCATCGATTAATGCCAAATAGCTAGGATTTTTTTTTTTTTTTCAAATTCATAGTCTACAAATTTACAAGTTCATTATTCGACATTGAAAATTCATAAAATGAAGGCACATTTTAAGGAAAAATGATAAAAAAGGAAGAATTTCACATATACTTCTAAACAATCTTAAAATTATGTATTTCCTCTCTAAATTCGTAATATCATATTTACCGTTCTGAAGTTCAAAAGTAAAATTTATCTAATTCATTGTATTTTTATGAATATTCATTTTAAATTTACAAAGTACTCATTTTATCATTATTAAAAAAATACTAAAAATAAGCTGCATGTGTAAAGCTAAATGACCAGTTTGTGATGACTAACAATTCAGTTATCTACTTCTGATACATACACAATGAATTTTAGATACATACTTGTGTGTGCGTCACAAATAGACAAATGTATCATTAGTTCTCACTTCTCACAAACTAGTCTAATTAGAAGATCGAAGATTTCTATCACGGGTCACATATTTTTTTATTTTTAATAAAGGTTATAATAAAAGTTTATAAATAAAATGAATATTAATAGAAAAGACAGTAGATTGGGTAAATTTTTGAGTTTGTGAAATTTAAATGGGTAATTTTGATATTATGAATTTTAGAGGAGGAAATATGTAATTTTAAGTTTTTTGAGGGGTATAATAAAAGATGAGGGATCCACTTACATTCTTTTTTGGTGACACCGGATTATACTCTACATTTTCAAAGTCTAAACAGTCGATCCAAACCGTTCCACATGATTGATATATTAAAATGTGCTTGCAGATCAAATTTTACATTTTTTTTGAATTTTTTTACTATTTATTAAGATGAATACAAAAAATTCAATGGTCTGAAAGCGACAATTTCGTAAAATACTTAATAAATAGTAAACAAATTTAAAAAAATGTAAAATTTGATCTGCAAGCACATTTTAATATATCCATCATGTTGAACTGTTTGGACTTTAAAAACTTTGAAAATGTAGGGTAATCCGGTGTCATAAAAAAAGAGTGTAAATGGGTCCCTCCTCATAATAAAATTCCCACCTAAAATATGCATAACTTATTTTGTTGGGCCATAGAACCGCTAGTTACGTTTTTTTGCAATTCGAGAATTGACTCTAAACATACGGAAATTTGATGCACTCAATTATGTCTTTTTAATTTTTTTTATGAGAAATGTAGGAGTCAAGCCCGACATTTTTATTAATATCCAAAGTTTAATAGAAACTATTATTTATGCTCAGATTTTTAACTTTTCGCCAAAAATACTCAAACCGGCCACAAAATGGCCGGCTTACGCCCTCCCCTAAGCCGGCCATCATTTTGTGGCCAGCTTGAGTATTTTTGGCGAAAAGTTGAAAATCTGAGCATAAATAATAGTTTCTATTAAACTTTGGATATTAATAAAAATGTCGGGAGTCAAGCTCCCAGATTCCATATATCAGACACGAATGGTGTCAATTTTACAATTTAAAAAAAAATAAAATAAAAGCTAAAACTAGCAGAAAGATAAAAAGGGGTTATTTACATGATAACCCTGAAATGTATAAATTAAGAAAAGTCTAATCTAGTTTAGTTTGCCTGCTGTGCTCAGCTTATTCCATCTCTGCTAACAAGCCAGGCTGTAAATTCCGCCACCAGTTGAGCTCTCAACTGCGTCTTGACAGATATATAAGACAAATTTGAAATCTACGACATGGAAAAGATAACAACTTAATATATTCTATCTTTTGGACCATCTGATTATTGTCAAAAATCAGGAATATTTTTTTTTCTCTTTTATATTCTAGAAATTGAAAATCTTATAGAATTATAAAAAAAAAATGAAAAAGAATTCATAGACACTATTTTTTTCTCTTTCTGTTGCTGTTTGTTGCGTACTTGGAAGGATTTCGTTATGAATTTTGGAATAAACTTGATATTGTCAAGGATAATACCAAGAGATCAAATTTAGATAAAATTTTGTGATATTTGAAGCCTGTTTGATGAGTGCGTTATCTAAATTGAGAAGTTTTCTTTACATTAATATATATATTTTTTAAAATTTTGAAAAAAATAACTAAATTATTCATTGGGACAACTAAGTCAACGAAATGTCTTGATCAATCAGCTGTTGGGGAATATATTCTTTTGTTCTATCCTGTGCCTCCTATTTCTCCCCTGAGGTTCCATAAAAAAAAATGTTTTTCTTTATAAAAAAAAATTATGATTTTCTTTTGCATTCTGATGAAATTGTATTTAGATGTCTGGATATATTGAAATTTATGTAAGGAAAGAAATTAGAAGAATTTTCTTCCGGAGAGAAAAATTATTTCATGCTTGCAGGCGAATTTGAGCTTTAAATTAGAAGTTAGTCTTAATTTTTATATTATTTTTGTTTTTATTTTAAGACATTTTTATCATTTCATTCAATAAAATCTTTCGATTTAAGAATATTGCCAACTGGTCTAAAAAATATATATATATATAAAAAGATTCTTACTCAAACTCTACTTCAGATTTTCTTAATTTAAAAAACTGCAAATACCTCGTTCCCAGTTATTACCTACACAGGTCTTGTAAGGTCTTTTATATTATTATATTCAACAGCAACGAACAAATAGTGTATTTAGCATTTGATATTTCAATTTCAGGTTTCAAATTATTCTATTGTTTTTCTTCAAATGAATGTCAATATCATACATAAATGGGAATTAACTATCTGGTTCTCCAGTTAGTGCCTGTACAATCAGGTCTTATTCAAGAAAGAAAAACATGTTTTGATATTTCATTTCATCAACACCATTCTTTTGCTATGGAATATTCCGAGGATAGATAAATAATTAGAGGTTTAATTATGTCCACAGGAGCAGCTTTCTCACACAATTTTCAGGTTGGATTAAATTCATTTATTCCTTGCATTGTCTATATTTTGGAATCTGAGCCGAAACTTTTATTTATACCATATTTCCAAAAAAAAAAAAAAAAAAAATCAAATAATCAGATTTCTAAAAACACCCTGACCGCCAAGCCAATATGTGACCCCAAAACAGAGGGCCGCCAAATGAATCTACGGACCCCGACAAAACAAAAAGAAACCTCAGAATTTGATCAAAGAAAAATAATAATTGTTTAATAATTTTCAGAAATAAAAAATTAATAATTTAAATATGTTAGAAAGAAAATTAAGTAAAATAAGATAAAATATCTTATAATTTAGATGTACTAGAAGGACTCCGAAATATTTTTCAGACATGATTTTTTCCGGTTTTAAAAAAAATTAACTATTTCTTGGTGTGTTACTGAAAAAAATACTTTGTATCTGAATTATTGATCATGGTTCAAAAGTCACTAGTAAATATATAAATTATTGTGTTCTTTCTATTTTTGAAAATTATTAAACAAATATTATAAAATCAAACAAATTTGGAACATGTTTTGTTTTGGTGTGGTGCCGCAGAAATCATTTGGCGGCCCTCTGTTTTTGGAGCCGCAGATTGACTTGGCGGCCTAGGTAGTTTTAGAAATCTCCCAAAATCTAAGTGTTTTGATTTTTTTTATTATGATATAAATAAAAATTCCGGGAATCTGAGTGTTCCTTTATATGTTGATTTTTTTATAATCCTTTTTTATGTTGATTTTAAGTGTTAAAATCTTTTTTTTTTTTAAATCAGGTATTGTCACAAATATCCCAAATGGTTACCACTATTTTATTTCATCAATGAACGAGTGGCTAATAAGGTTGGGAATAATTTGGATCCGATGCTCATGAGTATGATGAATTTCGTATTCGTCTGATTTATTTTACGACTGTACATATTGTTTCAATATTTGTGCGCATTTGTTTTAATATCTGTGTGCATGAATCTTAAAGCAGATCTGATGGACACGGAACTCATCAGAGTCCGATAGATGTCATACCCAAATTTTTTCCAACAAAGATTAGCAAAAAGATGGTCCATCACAAGGGCGGAGGTAAAGATGAGGTATGGGTGTCAATTGACTCTTTTTTTTTTAATTTTTAATTTTATATATGATTTTTTAGTATAATTTTAGAGTAAAATATCAAATAACTATAAAATTAATTTTCATTCTCTGCACAAACATTTTTATAGTTGATTCATATATATTTAATCATTATAGTTTCAAAAATATGACTCTGGTTCATCGGCTGAAAAAGAAAATGAAAAACACATAAATCCAAAAGTACACACATAAATTAAGGTCGAATTTATAGTTGATCAAGTGTTGATGTATCTTCCCAATAATATTTTTCTAGTATCTAGATTTTCATTTTTATTTAATTAATATTTTTTTCTTAAAATGTTGCACATGCCGTATCATTTCTGTTTCATGCAAGCCCCTTAAAAAAATCGAAATTACATATCCCCCTTAAAATTCATAATATCATATTTACCTTTTAAATTTTAAATACTCAGTAAATTATTCAATTCTTTTCAATTAAAACTCATTTTAAATATATAAAACTCATTCAAAAAAATAAAGTATGTAGAATGTTTAAGAGAAACATGTAGTCATCTTATTACCGATTGTGAGGGCAAATAATTCATTTTGACGTGCACATAAGCGTATGCTTAAATGTCATTGTGCATGCGTTACGTGTAGAAAAATGAACCATTTTATGTCGGAAACCGACCAATTAGAACATTGAACATTTTTCTTACACATGCTACATTTTTTATCTTTTAATAAATGATAAAATAAACATTATAAATTTAAAATGAGTTTTAATGGAGAAGACAATAACTTGGGTACATTTGTGAGTTTCTGAAATTTAGAAGAATAAATATGACTATTGTGAATTTTAGAGGGAGAAATACGTAATTTCAAGTTCTTTTGAGGGGATATATATGAAATTCCCCCTATTGTTAACAATCGTGATAATTGAAAAATGGTTATCAAAATAAAAAGCTTTAATTTATTTCTTTTTTCGTTTCGTTTCTTTGATTCGTCGCAGTTCTTATTTAATCTTGCGTTAATTTTTTTTTATCAGATAAAAACTTTTAATTGATAACCGCCAACTTTAAAAAAAAAAAAAAGACTTGTTCAATAACAAAGTTTGCATTATTTTGCAAAAGTGGTGTACATGAAGGGTAGTTGACCTATGCATTTATTGAATGAAATTGTCAGGCCTTACGAAAAATATAGGAAGAAATGGATGATCAGCGGCGAGGCTAGAATTTGAGCTATGGGTAAGCAAAAATCGGATTCGGGTTCGAATAAGTTAACGGGTTCATATTCAAGACACAATTCAAAAAATAGTAAGAAATTAACGGGTTCGGCTTCGGATTCGGATTTGAGTCGCTGTCTCGCTGATTTTTTAGTCACTGTCTCGTTAATTTTTTTAATCGCGCTGTCTCCGCATCTGCTTGGGCTTTGGAATTTTAGTTATGGGCTTCGAAGTTCAGACCTCAAAGAAATCACGCTGTATCATTGGACTCTGGGGTAGGCAAGGTCAACCAACAGGAGTAGGCAAGGTAAAAAAAACCTGGTTCTAAAAAAACAAAAAAAATTTCAGGAGTTGGTTTTTCGTCTAAAACACGGTGATATAGAGTAATCTTATCTTATTTGGTAGGTAAGTGTCTACCTCAGAGACTATGTAGTCTCGCCTATGTGGATAATTGATATATTTGTTTGAAGAAAATGTGTGACGAAAATTGTCGGGCCTTACGAAAAATTGCATAATGAACTTTTAAATGATAATCTTTTATTTGACTCGATTTCTAACTTTTTACGAAAAATTACTCGTTTAACTGGTTTCTATGTCACTATAATGATGAAGGAATGAAGAACAAATGAGTAGCTGAGGAGCTGGCACGGGTTCTCGTTTGTGTGTATTTATTTATTTGTGGACCTCTGTAGAGAGATGGTCATACGCGTGTCAACCGTGTCTTACTGTCATTCACCTAGACATGGCTTTCTTGTAATTTTGCAGTATACCCCTATTAAATTAAAAATAATATTCTCGAGGTTTAGATGTTGACCGCCTTGACATTTATTTATCATTTCATTTGATTTGATAACAATATACAATTTAGCTAGTACATTCAACGCCAGCAAATTCATCATTAGAAGAATTGATCCCTCATCACATGCTCAAAATTTATTACGTCATATGTTGATTAATTAATAACTAAAATTTTCATTTCTACAGGTATATAATTTTTTATTTCTATAAAATAAAACCTTTCAAAAAATGGCTTAACAAATTTACCAGTTCAAGTAACTTTAATATTGTAGTTATTCAAGGGCCTATAAGAAAAAGATAGGTAGGTATATACCCATCAAAAGTTTTGAAATTGGATATTTGCCCATATCCCATTCAAATTTGAGATAAATTTTGAATAGGATATGGACAAATATCCAATTTCAAAAGTTTTGATGGGTATATAACCGATTATGCCTATTCGGAATTCCCGAGAGCCAACGCTTATATACCAGTAACCAGCGTATCTCATTTCAAGCCTCTTCCATCATATTTCCTCTTCAACCTCTCTCTCTCTCCGCGGTCAAGCGCTTTCTCACCCCTTCTCTATTCAGCATTCCTCTCTCTCCGACCTCTCTCGCATCGTGATCTCTTACACTTTTAAAGGTTCCTCTATTGATCGAGTACCTCTCTAGGCTTGATTTGGTCAGGTACGATTCCTTTTTTCAAGTTTACGACCCAAGTATTATCAATTTTTTTTTAAGAAAGACAAAATTTCCTTGAGCAATTTATGGTGAAAAGAACAGACAGCTTAATAGTTACCTTTTCTTTTGATTGAAATGCTTTTGTTTCCTCTCACGTGTTATATTTCTTCAAAAGGGGCCGAAAGAAGTTCTTTTCTCCCACCTGTGTACTGGAATAGATTAATTGTTCTACATTTTCTCGTAATTTCGTTTACGAAGTGCAACGTACAATAGTTTCTCCGATGGAGACTTGTTTGAGGTAACCTATAGTCGCCTAAGATGAAAAGTTAAAAGCTTTGTAGATCTTCTATTTTTTAAATTACCGTTTCAATTTAGTTGGTCTATGTGACTACTATTCAAGATTTAATTCTCTTTTATTCTCTTTTTATGTTTCCCTTGTATTTGGCCGTCAGTAAGGTTGGCTTCGATAAAATTCTTTTTGAAGCCTCATATAATCAGGTCGCGAATGTTACTTTTGACATCCTTTTGGTTTTCAAAACTAAACCCCTCATTGACTAACCCCCATTTAGTTCATCATTCCGACTCTCCAGCAAAAATATAGGAAAAAAAAATAAAAAAATGGTGAGAAGGTTTGCTTAAGAGAAATGAATATCTTTGCCTTGCCTGGGTTGGGCTTTTTTTATGCCAAGACGTATCCAGGGTTTAAAGTTTTTCACAAAATACACCTTTTGGTAATTTGTTCTCCCTCAGGAAAGAATCCAATCCTCCATAATCATACAAGTAGAGACACAGTTTGATGCTAAATAATGTGCATGGACCTGTTTTTAACTGAAGTTCTACATTTTATCTATCAACCTCTTTTAATCATTATTGTTATTTTTTTTTAATTCAGGTAAATCTTGCCAAGACGGGTCCGAAGGTCCTCATTTATACGACTTTTTGTTTTTGTTCACTCTGGCAGTCACTGTGGCATCATTACCTCGCACCTTGACAAAGGTGTGGGCCCCGCTTGACTATGCGACCTCTTTTCTCCCCTGTATTTCGAGACCCTCTGTTTGTCTCCATTGGTTTCTCCTTCAAATTCTCAAAGGATCTCCCATAGATAACGGCTAACCCTATCATCAGTTACTGACCTTGCCTTTAGCCGGAGAACTCTAGATATTTTACACAAGAAAATATAAAAAGAGTAAGTTCAAAATAGGAGAATTGTCAATTGAATCATTTGAAGATGGCGAGGTTCTTGTGCTTTACTCTTCTTACAAGCAAGAAGAAGAAATCATCCAAGGTTTGTTCCTTGTATGTTATCATCTATATGTTAATAACTGGCAGTAAAATAATTACAATATATATATTAAGTAATTTTATTTTCTTTTATCTATTTCCAGAAAAGTGCAATATCAGCTGATGTTAAACAAGCAAAAACAAATGAAAACCCACGAGTTAAACCAGAAGAGCTGCTTTTTGAGATCTTGCCACCCCAAAATACTGTAGAGAAATTGATGCCAAATGCTGATGTGACGGTTGAAACAGCTTACAAGGGAGGTGATGATAATAATAAGAAACACTCCATGAAAAGGGACTTATCAGACCTTGACCTCCAATCAAACCAAAACAATTCTACTTGGTCTGGACCGAACCACCCGAACCAAACCACACCTGAGATCCCAACGCCTAGCAGCCACCAGAGTGAACCAGGTATGGTTCAGGAGATGTCTAAAGATTCATCCTCCCCAAGGCTGCTAAAGCGCTCCTGCTCCAACATCGAGAGAAAATCAGCTGCTTGGACCGATTCCAAAGTCAACAAATCCCGTTCCTATGGTAACCTGGCATCCTTACCAGATGGAGCTGTACCCAATGAGAAAGGAACTGACAGCCCGTTTTCAGTTAAGACCTCGTGCACTGCTGACCGGGTTATGCTGAAAAAGAGGTCATCTAGTCAAGTGCTTCCTTCTAGAAGCAGAAAGCTTTGGTGGCGGCTTTTTATGTGGAGCCACAGGAACCTTCATCGGACTAATGGGATTTCCAGTGTCAGGGCGCCTGCAAGAGCTAAATCAGTTATTAGTGACATTTCTAATAATAACAAAGGTGGTTACACATCTGATACTCTTGAGACAAGTGAGATTGTGGATAAAAAGAAGAAAAAAGTGATAGAGGACCCCTCAAATCAATGGATGGCTTTCTCAACTGAGACTTCGTACCTTGATCGGGTCAGCGCTTGGGTTAACAGCATACCAAATAAGGAAGATGAAATCTGTGAAGATGAAAATGAGGAGTTGCTGGGTGGTAACATGGATGGTGAGTTCTTCTTATCCAGCTTACCTGAGGTTGGGGAGTCTTCCGGAAAGAACCACTCACATGCAAATAAGAGGAGAGGTGGAGATGAGGATTTGCAAGCAAATAATGTTATTCAGTCGTTAAATTTTCTTTCCTCTGTGGCACATATTTCTGGAATGGCTCTCAAGGTCGTACCAGCCATCTCAGCCTTTACCAGTCTCAAAGCTGTTAATTTATCGAGCAATTTTATAGGTAAGGCATCTTGTTACTATTGGCTCCCTGTATACTTTGTTTATTGTAGTTTAGGTCCTTCTAAAAAATATGCCCGGTCACTTCTCTGAATTTATCGTTTACTTAATTCCTTAGTTAATAGAAATAAACTTGAAAAAAGAAAAGAAAAGGAGATTTATCTATGATGAATAGAAAATTTAGTTCACTAATGGGATGTTGGCAAATTATCTTTCTGAAAGGGCATCTTTTAGTGACCACCTTATGTGCTTTTGACTGATTACTTGTTGCCCATCTCTTTCATGGTGCAGTGCATATTCCATCCGGGGCATTGCCTAAGAGTTTGCACACGCTTGATTTGTCAAGAAACAAAATTGTGGCAATTGAGGGGCTGAGAGAGCTGACCAGGCTTCGGGTGCTAAATCTCAGCTATAACCGAATTTCTCGTATTGGCCAGGGTAAATGTTTCTTTATAAAACATCTTGTTACATTATTGAGTAGTTGTTACAGTAGTTGGTTCATTCTATTAGAGACATGAATTTGACCAAAATTCATGCTACTGTGTCTTTTCCTTTTAGAGGGACCAAAATATCCCATCATTTGTTTGTCACATCTTGTAGGATGTGAAGATAATTCAAGGTGGTCCAATTTTTGATAGCTTTTCTAGTTGAAATGTTTGGTCTTGTGGGTTTGGTTCATTAAGAGATTGGTACCAGACAAATGTTTTACTATCCAGCTTTGTATCAAAGTTGACTAAATTTGGATAAGAAAACAAAGGGCGTCTAAGCATTGTGGTCTGGGGCAATTCTATATTTCATTTTCTCTCATGGAAAGCGAAACCTAGTGCCAAAAAGAGCATGATGGACAAAACTAAAACATAAAAGAGTAGGGTTAAAATGCACCATTGGTTTTGTGCTCCAATTATGCTCCACGTCTTTTTCTCCATTTTCAAAGTTTGAACAATCAATGTGAACCGCTCAACATGATCTTCATATTAAAATGTGCTTGGAGACAAAATTTTATATTTTTGAAATTTTTTTACTATTTTTTAGATAGGCACAAAATCACTGTTTTGGATGGTGCAGAATCTTCTGAAAACAGTGATTTTGTACATATCTAAAAAATTAGTAGAAAAATTCCAAAAAATATAAAATTTGGTCTCCAAGCACATTTTAATACAAATATCATGGTGAATGGTTCGGATCGACTGTTCGGACTTTGAAAATGAAAATAAGGATGGGTAGAATGATTGGAGCACAAAACCAATGGTGCATTTTAACCCTACTCAACATAAAAATGAACTTTTGTCTCTGTTGATACAGTACCACTATGGCACTACTTTTACATTTAAATTTACTTTATTTTCTTACATTCTCTTATTTTCTGTAACATTTCTGGATTTTCATGTGAGCAAAAGGTGTACATGCAACTAACCCGAAACTTCTCTTGGCTAACAGGGTTATCAAGCTGCACGGCAATCAAAGAACTGTACCTAGCTGGTAACAAAATAAGTGATGTAGAAGGCCTCCACCGCCTCTTGAAGCTCACAGTGCTCGACCTAAGTTTCAATAAGATAACCATGACAAAGGCGATAGGTCAACTCGTGGCCAATTACAACTCTCTCCTGGCACTTAATCTGCTCGGCAATCCTATCCAAAGTAACATAGGAGACGAACAACTTAAAAAGGCCGTCTCAGGTCTTCTTCCAAAAGTGGCTTATTTGAATAAGCAGCTGATCAAGCCACAGAGGGGCAGGGAAGTGACGACTGATCGGGTTGCCAAGGCAGCTTTGGGAAATACTGGCTGGGATTCTAGAAGGAAAGTGGCTCGGCGCGTAAGCCAGATTTCTGGGCCGGGTTCATTATCAAGGGGTGGTAGGAGTGTGGCGGAGGGGAATAGCCACAGGGGGAAGAGTCGGCACAGGAAGTAAATTAAGATGGTAATGGTATGTTGATTTTGGAGTTATTGTGCTAGTTTGGTATTACATACAATATTGTCGATTAGATTTTGTAATAATCTGGTAAGATTGTACATTTGGTTGGGATTTTTATTTGGTATTATGGACTCTGAGAGAACTTTTTTTTTAATGAAGTGTATTTGTTGGAGCTTAAGAAATCGAACTTGGTTCTCATACTTTTTTTCTTATTGTAGATTTTTTTTTTTAGATTAAAGGGATCTGGTACACTTCAGCATCTTTCAGATGTTATTCGTGAGAATCATACCACCGATAAAGAAAGTCAACAAAATAAAAAAGAGATCTAGCGATGCTTTTGGGCTTTTGGCTGTCATGGTCCATGGGTATTTGGTGGCAACTGGCAACTTAAATTCCAGATCTCTGGTAAGAATCAACTGCGAAAAAGTCCGGGTAGTTGTCAGATACTCACATGTAAATGTCCCCTAGAGTACTTGCAAATAAAAAGGAACATATTCCCGATCTTATTTTTTGTTTTAAAATCAGAAATTTATAGGTTGCGCCTCATTTTATTTTCAAGTCCGCATGAAACAAGCATTTTCAATCTCATAATCGGTTGGACAGCGAGAATTTATGGTGCTATGAGTGCTGACTCCGAAATCATATAGGGAGATGAATTAGGGAGATGCTATACGAATTAACTTATGTTTTTTTTGTTTTTGAGTAAAGATTGGAGGTCAAGTCACTCAACTATTTTAATACTTTAGTTGTTATTACAAATAATTTTTCTCATTCAGGTTTCGAACTCATGACTCTCATATAGAGACTATGTGCCTTTAACACTAGACTAAGACAAGTTCTTAAAAAAAAAATACTTATGTTGAAATACTTCATTTCTTACTTCGTTAAACTCTTCACCTGCAATTTCAATTTCGGTTACGGATAAAACATAAATGAAGTTTAGACGGAGAGAACAGTTACTTTATAAAATGGCAGGGTGGCAAATACAATGATCCAAATTACACAAATAGTGGTTCCTGGACCTTTTGTTAAGTCTTTAACCTATGCTAAGTTACAAACCTAAACATTAAAAGCAACAAATTCTTTGTACACGGAGATAATTTCTCATCAATTCATTGTCATTCAGATGACTTTTTTTTTTTTTAAATCTTTGCAGACCTTCAGATGACTTCAGGGCGGATCTAAGATTTTCGTCAGGGGGTCCAAAAAAATATCGAATCGGGTTTAAATCCATTAACCGATACTCGACAAAAAACAATGCTTTAACTTATACTTTTCAATGCTTTGACTTGTAATTTCTGATGCTCTGACTTATAATTCTAATTACCAATCAAAATTCAATAGATTTGTTTCAATTTTAACCCTAAATTTAACTCGAATTACAAATTAAACGTCTAGTGGGAGGCAAAGTCGGTCGGAACCGATAAATCTCCACTAAAACTCAAAATCCAGGGGGCAGCCCCCCTGGAACACTCTGGATCCGCCGCTGGATGACTTGATAGCTACGTTTAGAGTTATTAGGTTTTTTTTTTTTTGAGAAAAAATATGAGTCAAGCCCACATTTGATTTCATTGATAATGAATAAGCTACAAGAGTTTTGTATGCAAGGAAAAAAGTAAATGAAAGCGCTCAAGCAGCTGAGCATAGAAAGATAAACAAAGAAAATTGAAAAGAAAAATAGAAGCGCTCAAACAACTAAGCATTAAACAAAAATCTAAAACAGAAAAAAAACATATGAAAACTGATTTAATGAATTAGTGTTCCTGAAAATATGAATTCCTTTTGATTGACTAGCTCCAGTCTTAGCTGAGCCTTCCTCATGAACATCCTTCTATCAGTAAACCTTCTCATGCGATACCTCCCTCCTCCCTGTACATTGCTCAGTACCAGTACCAGTACCGGTACCGGTACCATTACTGATCCCGGTACCAGTTGGTGGCTGTGCCGAATTCCCTTCTCCTGTGCCCTCTGATTCCATATTGTTAACTGTACCGGTACTGGTACCAGTGGCATGGTCTTCTGTATGAACACTTGTCAGGCCTCCTTGCTGTTGTTCTCCATGCGATGGCGATTGTGCCTCGTTGATTAGGTTTCTGTTTTTCGTTAGTAAAACAATCAAATTGAACAAGAAACAAGTAACCTCTGCTTCTTTTTTACTGACATTGTGCTCTAATATACAAAGAATAGGAAAATGCAATTATACAAATTACACAATCGTTCTTGAGTGAGGCTAAAGTACTATGCATAGTGTACGTTGGTTCGTACTATGGGTTTATCTTCATTTTCAAAGTCTAAATAGTCTATCCGAACCGCTCAACATAATCTCCATATGAAAATGTACTTGAAGGCCAAAATTTACATTTTTTCAGAATTTTTTTACTATTTTTTTGAGATGGGTAGAATATCACAACTTTCAGATGGTCCAGTCTTTAGATCCAATGTTTTTGTTCCTATTTAAAAAGATAGTAAAAAGTTTATAAAAAAATGTAAAATTTGGCATTTAAGCATATTTGCATTTAAGATCGTGTTGAGCGGTTCAGATTGACAATCTGGATTTTAAAAATAGAGATATGCATCTATAATACGAGCTGATATGTGCTATGCATAATACCATAACCTCACTCTTCATTCTTGATATTCCAGGCAAACCATAAAGAATTGGAAAAAGATAAGCAACTACAATTTTGATACAATCCGGTTCGAATTGTTCTTATTTACAACTAAGATTGAGAATTTCTAAAGTAACTTTTGATAAAATTCAGTGCTAAGGAGCTTTTTATTCAGAGTTTCTGATTTTAGTGACCTTCTACTTCTTGTTTACGGACAACGATGTTTGGTTGTCATAAAAATTTGGTTTCTATAATAGCCATGAACTACACTATCAAATTTGAGTCGAAGGATAAATTAAAACCAAATAATCCCAAAAATTGGCGATATCAATTAACTGAGAGTTTGTCACGGTACCGTCTTGTAATATTTGTGCACCAATGGTGCTGAGAAATCCAATGGAAAGCTATTGAAATACGACTTACACACTGAAAGTGGCATAATATTTATAGATGAAATTTTAATTTTAAAACAGATTAGACGGTTGAGATTCATTACTCAAAAAAGAATAAGATTCCATTTTGAGTTAAATGCAGAGATACGCGTTCGTGGGCTAATGGGTCGGAATATGAATCTGTATGTTAAAAAAATTATCGGAATTTAATAGGGGAAATTTTTTTGAAAAAAATCCGACCTGCCGGATTCGAACCAGCGACCTAAGGATTACTGAAACGCACTACAGTCCTCCGCTCTACCAACTGAGCTAAGGTCGGCTTGTTTATGTAATAATTAATACAAATAATAAATCTCTCTTTCCGACGCATTACTAGCTGATGCCGAGGAGGATTGTGGTGAGATCATTTTTGTGATCTTAACCCTATGAATAATGACTCGTCATCATTTAATAATAATTGCCCCCACCATGAAAAACAGCTCCAGTTAGGAAGGAGCACTTGCTGTAATACATTGTTGGGCCGTTTTGTGGAGGTTTTGAGGTGGAACAATGTAAGGATAACTATATTTTATTTGTAAGGTTTTTGTTGCGCTCTTCCCTGGAAATGGGGTATGGGCTTTTATTTCACAACCGGAGATTTTTGTATCTTTTCTAGTTGCAATGGGTTTTGTTGATTTGTTGAGCCATATGGTTTCTCTCGATCCAATGAAGGAATTGATAGGATAATAGTCTTATGATCTTCTTGGGCCTGAAATGATTCTTGTACCGGCCTGGAGTAACAGGCAGGGAAAACCCTGAGTGTATAAAAATATTTGCATGGAAGGTGGTCAGGAACATAATACAAGCAGTGTTGTAAATAACATATGCGCTCGTCGGATGGACAATACTGTTAAATAGTTAATCGGAAATAATTGAGAATAATCGGCTATAATAAAAAATAATTAACCAATTAATTGAGAAACTATGTGACAATTTGATCACCGGCCATTAATCGACCGATTAATCAACCTAAACGAATGTTTTTACAACACTGCTGCAAGATACCGACAAGTTGAAATATAAGCATGGTTTTCCTTGGAAACGGTCAATTCACAATTAATGCAGTGTTATTATATTCCTGCTAAATATATTGTTCATCGCCCACCCAGATTATTAAATGATGTTGGATGCATGTATCATTCATTTTCAGAGATATGGTTAACATCATTAAATAGAACGGTATAAATCAATTCTCTACTGAATAATAAACTAAACACCTTAATAGAATTAGCTAGGATGACTTTCAAATTGTCATTAAATTCACATTCTATTGTAAGCTGCGAGTATGTAATCTGAATTAAATGCAATAATCAAACGGTTCAGAGGTACATTAAGATTACATATATACTCTGGTTAGTTAATTAATTAATTAAGAATAGTTAGCAGTAGTTAGAAAGCATATAGTATAATTAACTAATTGAGTTGCTTGTATATTTTAATCTCATGGGCTAGTCGCTCTCTTGATGTGCATGTTATATTAATCACAATTAATATGTGCATCATTTTGACATTACAGCTGACAATTTGCTTCGATGCATGTGACGATATGTTTCGTTACCACTGGATGAAGGAAATATCTGAATTGGTACTTCAATAAAAATGAAAAATAATTATATCTAAATTTGATTCCTAATAAAATTAAGAAGATGTTTTTTCTCTAACATGCATGTATATATATGATCAGCTGCTTTTGATCTTCTAAACAGTTTTTTCTTTTCAAATATCTAAAAAAAATAATTAATTATTGTTAAATGCACACTTGTTATTGCTCCACTGCACATGTATATTCAGTTTTCTATTTTTAAATTTAAAAAAAAAACTGGAGGTTATTTTGAGGTTAAAACAAGAGCTAGCTGCATATAATTTTCCTACTCTAAAGATTGAGACGTACAACTTTAGTGGAATTATTACCTTTCAATATATACTTGAGAGGCATCGGACCTACTTTGGTTCGATGGGTTTAATCACCATCAATTTATTTTAAAAGTCGTGCGGAACGCTTTAAACTTTGTGCGTGTCAGTTTTAATTTCGTGTGCAATTAGATCCGACGGTTATCATGCTCGTTGAACCTAAGAGTAGGTCCGATGGACATCGGACCTACTCTGTTCTCTTCATTATAATGCATCGGACATCGGACCTACTCCGTTCTCTTCATTATAATGGAGAGAATCCGGATCACTCTAGTTATATTCTGTATAAATCGGCGGCAAAGTTCGTAGAAAGTTTACTAGAGAGTTGAAGTCAACTTAATTCATGAAACCTCTAAGGCTCGCGCGGTCAACATATACAAATACAAGTACAAGTAGTGCACCGCACACCTAACAGGTGTACGTCGGCTGTGTTAAGTTCCCAGTTAGCATTAATTACCAATTATCTTAAAAAACAACGAAGTTCCCACTATTAAATATCTCCATTCCCATATCATGGCTCAAATCAGATTTTTCATCTTTGATCTTCTTGACTGCTCACCCATATTACGAACTATGTGGCCGGCTGTAAATGATGTTTCTCTCAACATTAACCAGTTGTTAGTTTCAATATTTTTTTGGGGTTTTATCAATTGTGTGCCTGTGATACCGCAAGATTAAAGTTGCACATTTATTTTCTCTTTCAACAAAGAGCTGCATGTAAAGAATATAAATAACAGTGGTGCAATTTTGACACAGATTTCTATACAGATAACACTACAAGAGATCCAAGAAAATTTCACATAGCCAGATCTGGCAGATAGCCTTCTCTGACTTCCACTTTGACTTCACAGTCTCACACCATCTGACAATCACAACGGTACAGAAATTGTCTCACAGCTGGAATCGGATTTGAGACTCTTTTTAATTTATTTTGCGTTTTTGTGCTACAGTCTTATAATAGCGTCCGTTGAAATCAACTTGGAGTTCCAGAAATGTTGCCAGTATTTCAATATGCAATGCTATTTTGCGCCGATTTCTTCCCTTTTTTTTTATTTAGTTTTGCCTTTTCTTGTGAACTAGCTATTACTATTCTTAGCATCATTTGAATTATAATGGTATGTGCCTTTATTGAATCTAGTAGTGCATATCCTTCTCTTTTCTTTCTTCCTTTTTTTAGTAATAGTTATTCTCTTTATTTAACTGTATATTGACCAATTGTGTTATCTTTGATAACCATAGTAACAAATATAAAATCTGAAAATTATTTGAAGACATAACATATTTAATACTGTTATAATATGATATAATCTAACGATAATTTATTTTTTATTCTAAACAAATACTGAAATACTAATATTAAGAAAGAAAATAAAGAAAAATTCAGGTTGAAATCACATATTTTATGTAAACATCATAATACCCATAAATAATACGGGAATAGAGCGATTGTGTCATGCCGACATCAGCTCCCAATAATTGCAGTACACATTGCTGGAGCTCTTTAACCGCCACTTTATTTGAATCCATCTTTGACTGCAGAGACATTATCTATTACGCAAGCCACCCTTAATCCTTTCTCTCTCTCTCTCACACACTAAATCATCTTAATTCACCTCTATATATACTATATACCTTCCTGAAATCTCTCCTCACACACTTTACTCTCTTAATTATACAACACAGACATCAAGAGCTAGCTAGAGACGACTATTACAATATGGGTTCAATTCCAAGTGAGAAGCCTCATGCTGTATGCATCCCATTTCCAGCTCAAGGCCACATAACACCCATGCTAAAGCTAGCCAAGCTGCTTCATTCTAATCATGGCTTTCACATAACCTTTGTTATGACTCACTACAATCACCACCGCCTCCTCAAGTCAGGTGCACTGTCGCCGCAACTAAATGTGCCTGATTTTAATTTTGAGTCCATACCCGATGGCCTTCCCGCCCCTCCGGAGGGTTTTGAGGATGCCACACAGGTATAATTAAGACAGTTAAGCAAAACCTTATTCAATAGTTAAATCTTTTGGAGCCACTAATCGGTTACAAATTAATGAACTGATTATATATATAGGTAAATAGTAAATGTATATGTCTGCATAAATTAGACAATAAAAGTTTTATTAAATAGCAACTTATAATAAACCTTAAAAAAAAAGAACAACTTGTAATAAAAAAAATTGTACAAAATTGATCATTTTATTTTTATGACATTGGAAAATTGAGTATAATACTAATATAACTTTATACACATTCCTAGCAGGACATCCCTGAGTTGTGCCATTCGACGATGAAAACCGGTCTAAAGCCATTTAGAGAGGTGTTGAAGAGGGTTAATGGGGTCAACGGCTCACCACCGGTGAGTTGCATTATTTCGGACGGTGTCATGAGTTTCACGCTTGATGCGGCGGAAGAGATGGGTTTACCGGAGGTGCTCTTTTGGACCACAAGTGCTTGTGGACTTATGGGCTATCTCCATTACAGCGACCTCATTGAGAGAGGGATTACTCCATGGAGAAGTAATTGTTTTCCACTTTGCATATTATTGATACTTTAATTTGAATAGTGGCTTTTGGTGCCGTTATGACTTATGATTTGTGTGTATTATTGATGCTTTTCTTTTTGTTAAAATAAAAGCATAGAGTGGGTCCTTGTTAAGTTTTAATTAATTAGTACCAAAATTGAATTCATCTAATTAGAAAAGAAAAAGAAAATGGAGTTCATCGATTACATGCTCACACAACAAAAGGAAGGAAAGATAAAAAAAATAGAACATTGTTGTCATACATTCATACTAATTAATCTTATCATTTACTCGGATCGCAGATGAATCTCAACTTAAAGATGAATACCTCGACATGGTACTGGACTGGATTCCTGGGATGAAAAACACAAGACTACGGGACATACCGACCTTCATACGTACCACTGACCCAAACGATATAATGCTCGACTTCTGTAAACATGAGACCGGTCGTACTGTAAAGGCCACTGCCATTTTGTTAAATACCTTTGATGAACTCGAACAACCCGTCTTAGATGCGATGAAAACAATGCTTCCTCCTATCTACACGGTGGGCCCCCTATCTTTATTACCCTCAAAGGCGAGCACTGTTCCAATCAAATCAAATTTATGGAAAGAGGAGACTGACTGCTTGGAATGGTTGGACGGGAAGAAACCGGGCTCGGTGGTGTATGTCAATTTTGGGAGCATCACGGTCATGACAAACGATCAACTGATTGAGTTTGCATGGGGTTTGGCGAATAGCATGTGTGATTTTCTATGGGTTATAAGAAATGATCTGGTCAAGGGGGATACTGCTCTGCTGCCACCAGAGTTTTCTGTTGATATCGAAGGGCGGGGCCTGCTCGCCAGCTGGTGTCCACAGGAGGCTGTTCTGGCACATCCTGCAATCGGAGGTTTTTTAACGCACAGTGGATGGAATTCAACAATTGAGAGCTTGAGTAGCGGGGTGTCGATGATCAGCTGGCCATTCTTTGCGGAGCAACAAACCAATTGCCGGTATGTGTGCACCGATTGGGGTGTCGGGATGGAAATCGACAATAATGTGAAGAGAGAAGAGGTAGAGGGACAGGTGAGAGAGCTGATGGCTGGTGAGAAGGGTGTACAGATGAGAAATCGAGCTGTTGAGTGGATGAAGAGTGCGAAAATGGCGACCAAGACAAGCGGGTCATCTTTCAATAATCTGGAGAGGTTGGTACATGATGTCCTGCTTCATAATTAGAGAAAAAACAAATAATGATCTCCTAAATATTTCTCGATAACTTTCCCTTTTGTTTGAATGATGTGTTAATTTATATAGATGGCCATGTAAAATATCAGCTTGATTGTTATAGTGAATTAGTGAGCAGTATTGTGGTTTATGTTGTTAATGCAGTGCTTTGCTTGTTATTTTGTGGATTGGTAGTACATTGTTTATATGAACAGTACTGGTAAATATCTGGTACATACATATTATAAAGCTTTAGAAATTTGATTGGCAAATTTAGAATTTTTGCTACCGAAACAGTTAAAAGCGGTCTCAGAAAGGAAATAATGTGGGCCTGGATATACATTGATAGAAATTTGGGCCTAGCTAACATGGTCCTAAATTGTAAGAGCTAGCTAATAATCCAACTGCGCATTTCACGAACTAGAAATTCCATTTTGTTTAGCGCAGAGAGCCGTTAGACCCGTCTCAGCAGTAATCAATTTAGAAATTCAAATTATATATATTGCGGCCCCAGATAGAAAGAATAATATATTAGCTGCCAGCAACCAAAACATAAATTATATGATAGAAATTAAGCATCCATCATCTCTATTATACAAAACTTACATTTTGATCGTCGAATTGGTACCTAACAGTCCTAACAAAATAATCGACGCACCTTAATTAATTTTTCATTATTTTTTTATTTTTTTTATTTTTTTTAGTTAAATGTATATACTGCTGTTGACTTGATCTGTCAAGTCATTTTAATGCTGAACTTTGCGATGATTTTTTTTTTCTTTATGAAAAATTGTAAGCGTTCAGATTGTGAAGAGGAGAAAAAAAAAACAGATTTTATCTTCAAATCTGAACTGTTAAAAAAATATTTGAAGAGTGGTGATGACAAAAAAACATGTTTCTGCATTTCTGAATGAAGAGCTACAGATTTGGTTCTCTTATTCGGGGACCACAGAGAAATTTAACTTTTCTTTGGGTATTTCTTAAATTCTCCCATAGACAAGCATTTTTAATTAACTACTATCTTTCTGAATTTTAACCACTTATACAAATGAGGAAATGAATATCCTCTGCAGTACGTACATCACATTAAGTTAAAACTGAGTCAATTTTTTTCAGACATATTTTAATATAAGAGGTTCACTTTAAATGATTCAGATATAATCTTCTTATCTGATGATTCGAACTACACGAGTTGTAGGAGAAACGCCACCGATGAGGGAATTCACATCACCTCCGGTACCGTAATAGAGAATCTTTTACAATTATTTGATCTGGACCGTTCTTTTTAACTTGGCACGAATCTCGCAGCCCAATAATACTGCCCCCTCTGTCAGCCCGAATCCCAAACCAGCTGGGAGTTAATCTCAAACCGTAAAGTGAAGGGAATCTTTTACGGTACCGGGGAGGATATGGATCCACCGATGAGGTAGGATAGCATCTTACTTTAAAAAAAAAAAAGATCAGTTTTCTGTATAGTAGCGTTTGTACAACATTTAACTACTATAAACAAAATAAAATCGCGTTTTAACCGTTTTTAATTTTATAATATAAATAATGAAAAGTTGCTGGCTGGATAGTTCTCTAAAAACTGAAAAACCAAAAAATGTATATATATAGTAAAAACGTAAAATGTGAGGGCGTGAATTTTGGTGAATTAACAAACACTACTACAGAAAAACAGATTACACACGGACATTAATGGAAGAGCTACACGGATTTCCTGCTGTGTTTAAAGCCAGGGTGTATGAATAGGTCAGGAACTACACACGGATATTTGACCGTGTGTGATTATTACGATTTCTACACGGATATTCCCTAATTAACCGTGTACAAAGACCTAGCGAGCTACACGGATATCAACTAAATAACCGTGTACGAGGTCGCATGCTCTGGGGTCCTGCAAATTTATAGGAAAGTTGTTTATTCTAGTGATGCGATATTGTCCAACAAGGTTGCAAACAGGTTTTAAATACCTTTAGATTATGAAGAAGTATTGATTACCTTGAGATTATCCAAATCGTCTAAGGCGCCCCACGTGCCGGATGCTTGACTACTTTGCTGAATTCCCGGCGAAATGGGAGGTGGTTGCTCGGATGGCTGCGTAGTTGCTGATCTAATTTGTGTCAACATTGCTTCCATCTCAGCAAACCTTGCGTCGTACTCTTTGCTCACCTCCGCGCGTATCTGCGCAACTATCTCGTCTTTGTTTACCTTGGCACGAGATTTTCTTCGAGGTTTCTCTCCCTCCACTCGGAACACCTCCTTCCAGCCCCTGTAGACCCCTACACCCCTTACTCGACCCGGGTGTTCTGGATTCTCGAGCGCCGCGGACAAGGAATCATTTTGTCGTTCGACACTCCGGGCACCCGAGTTGACCTCCTCCTCCACTTCCAACTGTTCAAGTAGAAGAATTAGTTAAAGCAAAAGAACAATTGATGTACTTTCGGAGTTATAATTTTCGGATGAATGTCACAAAGTAAGTATAAAGGACTCTTACCATTCTTTGAGCCACGGGTTGCAAATCCTTTGGGAGTACTATCCTCCCGTCAGCGGTTACCTCGGCTCTACCCATGACCCAATCTTTGCCCCTAGGATTTTGGATCCTAACCACGGGTGAGTCAGAATCCTTGTTCGCGTCCAGGACTTTCCTCCATTCTACCGACTTACCCTCGTAACCACCTGACCCTAGATGGTGTGGATACTTGTTAAAGGCAACGGTCCTCCTGCCTTTATCACTCTTTGCCTTCACAGAAACAAGACAATAACGATCAGTTAGTTTTAGAAAGATAAGTACATATTGAGAAAGAATAAGCATAAATTTGGCACGAGTTAGATACCTGGAACTCTTCGGTAGACTTCAAAGCTTGAAACGCATCCCAGTCCTCTTGTTTTAGATATTTGTAGTAGCCGATCGGATTTTTCCCTTTCTCCATGAACTCCGTCTTCAACGTGCTCTTGTATTGCTTCCAACCATTGTTCATAATCTTCAAAGTCTTATCCTTTGGAACATCATTCTTGATGTTCCACTGAGCCTGATTGACACAAAAATTTAGTGTATTTAAGTATAGATCATACATAAGTGAAAATTCAAGAGAAGAGTTGTTAGGCACTTTACCTTCACCGTGTTCCACCACCCGTCCTTCACCTTATCCTCGAAATGATCCCATCTCTCAACAAGGATACTCGCATTTTGCCTCACGAAGCTCGTACACCAATTTGAGTATTTCTGCCTTTTTGGTCCCTGCGCACGCCCGTCTTCTGTGAACCAGATTTCTTGATGGGTCTACTCAGACGTGCTCGTGCACATTGTCGGCCCTCTTCTCCTTCTTTCTGACGAGGCAGTAGCTTGCTGCTCCTCTTCTTCCATCATATCGAAGTACTCATCCTCATTCGACATGGTTCTGCATGAAATTAAAGATCAAATCATAAGTGACCAATAATTGAAGAGATAAATTAAAGAGATAAATTAACAAAATAGAGATAAATGAACTGCATATTTTGTCTACTACATTCGACATGGTCTATTACATATTTTGTCTTTTGTAGGGATAAATGAACAAAATAGAGATAACCTAAAATATTACCTAAATAGATAAAAGAATGAGAAATGTAATATTACCTAAATATTACCTAAATAGATAAAAGAAGTACAATTAAAAAAGAAACATAAAGATAAATATTAAAAAGAAACATAAAGATAAATATTTGTAATTAGATAAAAGAAGTACAATTAAAAAAGAAGTACAATTCAAACAACATTCCCAATCTCTAATATTAAAAAAGAAACATAAAGATAAATATTTGTAATTAGGTACAATTACTATTCAAACAAAATTCAAACAGCATTTCTAATATTCTTGACAAATATCTGTATTAATTCTAAAACATTTTGTAACTATGTGCAACCAATATTACAAATAGGGGAAAAATATATTTTTTCAACAATGTGAACTTGAATATATATTGTCCTCTCGGTGCTTATTTAATCTGAGAAATGAAACATGCATAAATTATGTTACCAAAATAAATTTTAGATCTCTAAATTAGAAACGGAAACATTAATGTGAAAGATGATGACAACTTCTAATATGCATTATGACAAATGCTTAAACTGTCGAGGTTTACCATATCAGATCTCTTCTAGTTAATGTACATATATACCCTAAAATACCCTATATCAATCTGGTTCAAGACTAATGTTTATATTTGTTTTCAGTTCAATCTGGTTCAAGACTAATGCACAAAATTGGCTAACGGGTTCAAACCCAATAAGAAAAAGAACGAGATAGAGAGACGCTAACCTAGGTGAGAGAGACCACGGGTTAGAGAGAGAGAGACCACGGGTGAGAGAGACCGAGGTGGTGAGGCGGCGAGGCGGCGAGGCGGTGAGGCGCGCGGTGAGCGGTGAAGATCGAGCTCGTGACTTTGGGAGGTTTTTGGTAGAGAAGGGTTTTCGGACTTATGAAAATTTGGCAGAGAAGGATTTCGAAATAACCAATGTTTCCTCATTATACACGGCTGTTAAGTTAATGTCCGTGTGCAAATCACCTTTCTACACGGTTGTACATAAAAATCCGTGTGCAAAATCACCTTTCTACACGGACATCTAGCTAATAGTCCGTGTAGCTCTCTTCCATTTCTACACGGACTATTAGCTAAAAGTCCGTGTATAAATCGTTCCGACAGACGGGTCCCAGGTTCAGTAAAATGCTTTGAACATAAACTAATATTTATTTTAACTATTAACTAATATTTATTTTAACTAATATTAAATGTTTGATAAAGTTGAACATAATATTTTAAACATAATATTTTCATTAAACATAATCCTTCCTTAAATATTTTAACTAATATTAAATATTTTAACTAATATTAAATATTTTAACTAATATTTAGTGAAAACTAATATTTTAACTAATATTTATTTTATTTTATTATTAAATGTTTTAACTAATATTTTCAAAAACTAATACTAATATTTGATAATATTATAAGCATTAAACATAATCCTTCATTATAAGCATTAAACTAATATTTGATAATATTTGATAATATTTGATAATATTTGATAATACTATTACTACATTATGCTTTTTTCTTTTTTTCCCTCTTTTTTTCCTTTTTTATTTGATATATTACAAGCTAAAGTTGCAATATTAAAAGCTACACGGTCTTAAACAAAATAAATATTACACATTATGCTTTTTTTTTCCTTTTTCTCCTTTTTTCCACTATTTGAACAGTACCCTCGGCCCATAATCCTTCATTGTGGTCGGACCGCATGTAGTCAGCTTCGTCTACCCCTTCAAGTGTTGCTACCTCAGTTTGCACATCGGTACAAAATGGAGGTACTTCGTCGAACTGGTCGTACTCTTCTTCATCGACGACATTTTCTACCCCGACAATCCTTCTTTTTCCGGATAGGACGACGCTCAACCTAGCATCACTCGGGTCAGTGGCATAAAAGACTTGGGTGGCTTGCTTGGCGAGTATAAACGGATCATCAACATGCCCAACCCTGTTTAAATCAACGAGTGTGAACCCGTCGTTATCAACTTTAACACCTCGGTCTTCGACCCATTGACACCGACCAGTTTCAAGTCCTTCATCGACACCAACTTCTTAATATTCGAAGAATATCCTGATGGGACTTTTATACCATTGAGGCATTCACAGAAGCTTGTTTTCTCTTTCTTTGACATTGTGCACAGTGCGGGGGGTAGGTATGTACGCTTCCCTTTCTCCTGCGGTGCGAGCTCGGGTCGTATTCCCATCTCTACCATGTCTTTTCTCACTTTAATACCATCTTTCGTCTTCCCCGGAATGTTCAATAATAAACCAATTAAACTGTCACAGACATTTTTTTCGACATGCATGACATCTAGGCAATGCCTCACTTCTAAATATTTCCAGTACGGTAGCTCCCAAAATATGGACCTCTTTTTCCAAATATTCTTCGGTAGTGCTTTGGCGCACTTTCCAAAAACAACATCAATGTTTTTTACCCGTTCGAAGACACTCTCCCCGTCTAATGGATGACGAGCCACTCCAAGCTCAATTTTCCCGTTGAATGTCATCTTCTTCTTACGATATGGGTGATTAATAGGAAGAAACCTACGATGCCCCATGAATACATTCTTTTGACAATTTTTCAACCTCAGCACCTGCGTGTCATCTTCACAGATCGGGCACGCTTTTGCTCCTTTACAAGTGTAACCCGACAAATTCCCGTACGCGGGGAAATCATTTACGGTGCAAAACACCATGGCCCGCAAGTTAAAGGTCTCTTTCATATACGCATCCCACACCGGGACGCCATCACGCCATAATTTTTGGAGGTCCTCGATTAATGGTGCGAGATATACATCTATGTCATTTCCGGGTTGTCTGGGTCCTTGGATTAGTAATGACATCATTATATATCTGCGTTTCATGCACAACCAAGGAGGAAGATTGTAGATGCATAAAAGAACAGGCCAAGTACTGTGCCGACTGCTCATACTTCCAAACGGACTCATTCCATCTGAGCTCACCACAATCCTAAGGTTCCTCGTTTCAGAACCAAATTCTTTGAAATGTCTGTCAATGTTTCTCCATTGAGGAGAATCAGCCGGGTGCCTTAGTTTACCGTCATTTTTGCGCTCTTCTTCGTGCCAGCGCAATAATTTTGCATCTTTGGAATTCGCAAACAACCGTTTGAATCTCGGTATTATCGGCAAATACCACAACACCTTAGCCGGAGGTCGGCCACTTGTGTCCTCGTTACAATCATCAGTGTCCTGGTCCTTACGAGGTTTATATCGTGAAACACCGCATTTAGGACAGACATGCATGGCCTCGTACTCGTTACGATACAATACACAGTCATTCGGACATGCATGTATTCTTTCGATCTTCAACCCCATTGGACATATCAACTTCTTTGCCTGATATGTTGTACCGGGTAACTCGTTGTTATCTGGGAGCATTTCTCCTAAAAGCTGTAATAAGGACGTGAAACTCTTATCGCTCCAACCATTGTCTGCTTTTAAGTTTAATAATTTCAACACAGCTGACAGTTTTGTAAATTTGGTACACCCGTGATACAACGGCTTCTTGGATTCATTAGACAAATTTTGAAATCTATCATAATTTTTATCACTAATTTCATCTTCCACATCACGTAACATATCCTCCAAATTTTCAGTAAACTCGTGTTCTACATTTTCATCAAAATTCCTCTCCATCTCATCATCGTCATTTTCGAGTTCGACGTTAATATCAGAATATTCGGCACTCTCATAATCCTCGTTCCAATCAAGTTCAAAATTATCAGAAATTCCAACATTCTCATCATTCAATTCACGATTACAATCTTTATTGGCACTACTACTTTCCCCAAATTTCTCACCATGCATGAACCAACATGTATATCTCTTCTTAAATCCCCGACAAATCAAATGAGCTCTAATTTCTTCGATGTCCAAAAATCTTAATAAATTTTTACAATCTTTACAAGGACATAAAATGTCTTCTTCTTTTTTCTTCACTCTATAACTCTCAGCAAATTTTATAAACTCATCAACGCGAACCAAATATTCTTCACTGTCACGTCGCATTTCATACATCAAGCTTCGATCCATCTGTAAATTAAATTAAAAAAATGATTTGATCAATTAATCATGCATGGTCAACATTCTCCTTCGTGTACAAAATTTTGGGCTTACAAAGGGCCGGTTTACAATCCTAACCCACTCTTTGAATATTATGTCTCATATGTGAACACATATTAGCGAGATTTAATTAGTATTTGAGAAAAATTCGACAGCATTTCCCCTTAACTCCCCAAATATGCGTACGAACCACATACTCGTAGGAGCAATAAGGGAAAATACTGTCGAACTTTCCTCAAATACTAATTAAATCCCGCTAATATGTGTTCACATCCTAAATGAGACATAATATTCAAAGAGCAGTCCCAAAACGGGGACTATCCAAAATTAATCCCTATTGGATTAATTTTGAACGGGCATGGACCTAAAAGCATCTAAAGGTCGGTTATTGGACCACAATACACTAATTAATTACATCTAAAATTAAGAATTCAAGCATGCATGAAATGACCTAATTAAATAAGCCTAAATAACAGAAAATTAGAGGAAGAAAATGATTTAAATACATATTACTAACCTTAGAAAGATGGAGAGGAGAAAATACAAACTTAATTCAAAGATCTCAGATCTCAGCTGCTGGCCTCGATCAATTCGCAGAAATAAAAAGCTCAGTTCGAGATGTATTAACTAAAAGACTTGATCAAAACGGCGCTCTGGAAGGGAAGAGATAAAAACCCTACACTATTATACACGGCTATTTAGTTATAAATCCGTGTAGCTCTCCAACTATTTCTACACGGCTATTTAGTTATAAATCCGTGTACAATTATAAGAATTCTACACGGCTATATTATCAAAAAGCCGTGTGTAATGTTCCTACACGGATATTTAGTTATAAACCGTGTAGCTCTCTCAATTATTTGCACACCCACTTCTTTACACACGGATTTGTGATTTCTAATAAACCGTGTAGCTCTCTCTAATAATTCTACACTGATTATTAACTAATTATCCGTGTAGAAATCGTGCAGATCTTTTGGACTCATATTTGGTACACGGTTTTTAATATAATGGCCAAATCCGTGTACAATGTGCAGTGTACAAAGCCAGTTTTTATAGTAGTGAAAATTAGATCGCCTATTTGAAACTTGAAAATAAAAATAATGATGTAAAACACAAAAACACACAAACACACATATATAAATTAAAGCTCATAATTAGTAGTATATTTAGCGCTAAATAAAGGTTACAAAAGAGAGAAAACAATAAAAAAAAGGAACAACATCACAATTTACAAAATCACTATCAAAATCCAACGGCTAACTAAATAGTCAATTGTTGCGTCAAATCACAAATGACAGCTGAGAACCAGTCTTTGATCTAGTGACAAAGGCAATAACTTAAGTGTGACAAGTCACAGGTTCGAAATCCGAATAGAAAAATTCCTTATGAATATTATACAATTGAGTGGCTTAACCTCTAATCTTTATTCAAAAATCACAAATGGTAGCCCGCAAGATATACATTATGCGGACACATTTATAATATGGAAAACGTACATTATTCGGACACATTTACAATATGGAAATTATGCGGTAAATTAACTTCCATATATATGTTTTTCCTAAATTTGGTGATTTGCATTATTATTTTTCTCATAATTTGAAATAAATTGCTATCCTTCATAATTTCACCCATAATTTGTGTTAAAGTTCTTCATTTTGATTCTAAAACTTGTAAAAATCATAACCAGCATTAAATTAAGGAAGCTGCTAACAGTCTCCGGACACCAATTTCCGGATTATCTTCGGATTTATGAAATTCTGTAAACTTCAATACTAAATCTTGTAAACTAATGCAACGAATGCTACAAACATAACTTTTCATTATTGTGTGGTATCCAAAACCTCCATTTTAACAACTTTAACTGCTTTGACCCGGACTATATAATTCATGCTAAGGCTTATAGAATTCATGCATTATGTTTACAGAATTTCTTGCTAAGTTTTACTCTGAAATCTAGATTTGCTGGCAAAAGTGATGGTGGCTATGTGTAGGCTTGCAAGGATTATGATGGTACCAACATCAATTACGTTAGATTGACTTGAGGTTTACAAAATTTCTGGCTATGTGTAGGCTTATAGAATTACATGCATTATGTTTACAGAATTTCTCCTACAACTCGTGGAGTTCGAATCATCAGAAAGATTATATCTGAATCATTTAAAGTGAACCTCTTATATATTTAAAATATGTCTGAAAAAAATTGACTCAGTTTTAACTTAATGTGATGTACGTCAGGGGCGGAACCACATACAATGAATGGGGGTCAATTGAACCCCATTCATTTTGAATTTTTTTTATTTATACTCTATTTTAATATAGATTAAAGTAAAATGTTATGGATAGTGTGAAATTGACCCCCATTCGTAGTAGAAAAATTTTATATGCTTGACCCCCATTCACGTTTGACCCCCATAGTCTGAAAGTCTGGCTCCGCCCCTGATGTACGTACTGCAGAGGTCATTTCCTCATATGTATAAGTGGTTAAAATTCAGAAAGATAGTTGTTAAAAATGCTTGTCTATGGGAGAATTTAAGAAATACCCAAAGAAAAGTTAAAATTTCTATCTGGTCCCCGAATAAGAGAACCCAATCTATAGCTCTTCATTCAGAAATGCAGAAACATGTTTTTTTTTCATCACCACTCTTTCAAATATTTTTTTAACAGTTCAGATTTGAAGATAAAATCTGTTTTTTTTTTCTTCTCTTCACAATCTGAACGCTTGCAATTTTTCCTGAAGAAAAAAAAATCATCGCAAAGTTCAGCATTAGAATGAATTGACTGATCAAGTCAACAGATTAATTCACAATTAATTCACAATTGTTCATTATCTACTAGATACCCCAACTTTATAGGATTTGCTCTAATCAACATATTACCATAGCAACCGTATCTCTTTCTCAAGGCAAATCTATTAAATTTAGAAGACACATTAGTGGTATTTTAGCTAAGGAATGGCAGGAGATACTTTACATTGTTAGCTCATATAGCTTTACACATTGTTTTGATAAAATAGCTTGGAGATGGGATAACTTAGGACAGTATACGGTTAAATCAATGTATCAATTGTTAAACTTTAGGGGAATTAAAGCCAATACTTATGCCATTATATGGGACTTATCAATTCCACCTAAAATTAGAATTTTCATTTGATTGGTACTTAATAATCGTATCTTAACAAAACAAAACTTAAGGAAGAGAGGCTGGATAGGGAGAGTAAAATGTCACTTCTGTAGTAAAAAAGAGAATTCTAACTATTTGTTTCTTAAATGTATTCAAGCCAAACAAATATGGTTTTGGCTAGGCAACAGTAACTTTTACCTCCAGAATTGGGCGTCATGTAAAAATGTGTTTCTTTTTTCTTGTAATTTATCATTAGTAAATCAAATAGGATTTTTAATTGTGTTTAGTGCTGTTTGTTGGATCATTTGGAAACACCGAAATGATGTATGTTTCCAAAACAGTCCAAGGAAATCCGCTCGAAATCTTATTCTATTAATCATATCTGTTATTGAATATTGGGCAGGGAATATGGAGAAAAAATTTAAGGAGGCTGCTGATGAATGGCTGCCCAAGGACCTCAATGCCATCCCTCTTCGGGTGTGGGACCCAAATGACAACCAGGTGGTTATCTACACGGCAACAAATGAACCAGCATGGGAGATGTTGCCTCTATAGGTGGCTGATGCATAGCTACTCATGAAGAAGGGAACTGCTTCTTGTATAGATCCCACAATAGGGATGTTATCTTTACAAAGTTTTAACAACTGTGCTTTAGTTTTAATCTGCTATTTTGCTATTACGGTATTTTGGTGGATTGTAAAACGTTGTGCTTATGTGTTTTGTTCGGTGGTTGAGCTGTGTAGCTTGCTTTAACTGAGATTTCGATCTCCTTTACTTGTAAATTAACTCTTGTTTCATGGAAATAAAATGAACATCTTGAATGTCTTTTATCAAAAAAAAAAAAAAGTCAACAGCAGTATATACGACTCCCTTTTCCCCTGATCTATAGACTTCAATAATCCCCACAGCTTTCAATAGGCAGCGAAATTCAGCATGCGAGTCAGTAGCCATCTCCATCATTGTTATTGTAATGGAAAATTAAGTGACCAACGGGCTTCTAAATAAAAAAATAAAAAAAATAATGGAAAATTAAGGTGCGTCGTTTATTTTGTTAGGACTGTTAGGTACCAATCAGACGATCAAAATGTAAGTTTTGTATAATAGAGATGATGGATGCTTAATTTCTATCGTATAATTTATGTTTTGGTTGCTGGCAGCTAATATATTATTCTTTCTATCTTGGGCCGCAATATATATATATATATATATATATGAAGTGTCTACGGTGCTATGCATAGCATAGAGGCCTCCGTGCTACGGCTCAATTTTTGAGTTTTCAAAATCCTAACGGTCGATCCGAACCGTTCAACATGATCTCCATATGAATATGTACTTGCAAACCAAATTTTACATTTTTTAGAATTTTTTACTATTTATTAAGCCACTTTGAAAAAACAGTAATTTGTACACAACAGTAAAATCTTCTGGACCATTGGATCAGCAATTTTCAAAGTGGCTTAATAAATAGTAAAAAAATTCTAAAAAATGTAAAATTTGGTTTGCAAGTACATATTCATATGGAGATCATGTTGAACGGTTCGGATCGACCGTTAGGATTTTGAAAACTCAAAAATTGAGCCGTAGCACGGAGGCCCTCTATGCTACGCGTAGCATATTAGCCAGATTATATATATATATATATATAGAGAGAGAGAGAGAGAGAGAGAGAGAGTGGCTAAGATCAAAGTGGTATGACCAAGGCCTTTGGTGCTACCAAGTCGTTTTTGGATTTTCAAAGTCCAAACGGTCGATCTAAACCGTTAGATGTGATCTCTATATTAAAATCTGCTTGGAGACCAAATTTTACATTTTTTGGAATTTTTTTACTATTTTTTAAGCCACTTTGAAAATTGCAGATCACATGGTCCAGAATTTGGTTGCACTGTTTTTACTGTTCACCCGAATCTGCCATTTTCAAAGTGGCTTAAAAAATAGTAAAAAAATTCCAAAAAATGTAAAATTTGGTCTCCAAGCATATTTTAATATAGATTGAACATCTAACGGTTTGAATCGACTATTTAAACTTTAAAATTGCAAAAACTAATTGGTAGCACCAAGGCCTTGGTCATACCAGTTTGACCTTAGCCACTCTCTCTCTATATATATATATATATATATATATATATATATAATTTGAATTTCTGAATTGATTACTGCTGAGACGGGTCTAACGACTAACGGCACTCTGCGCTAAACAAAATAGAATTTCTAGTTCGTGAAATGTGCAGTTGGATATTAGCTAGCTCTTACAATTTTGCTAGCCCAAATTTCTATCAATGTGTATCCAGGCCCACATTATTTCCTTTCTGAGATCGCTTTTTAACTGTTTCGGTAGCAAAAATTCTAAATTTGCCAATCAATTTTCTAAAGCTTTATAATATGTATGTACCAGATATTTACCAGTACTGTTCATATAAACCATGTATTACCAAAAAACAAAATAACAAATAAAGCACTGCATTAACAACATAAACCACAATACTGATCACTAATTCACTCTAACAATCAAGCTGATATTGTACATGGCCAGCTATATAAATTAACACATCATTCAAACAAAAGGGAAAGTTATCGAGAAATATTTAGGAGATCATTATTTGTTTTTTCTCTAATTATGAAGCAGGACATCATGTACCAACCTCTCCAGGTTATTGAAAGATGACCCGCTTGTCTTGGTCGCCGTTTTCGCACTCTTCATCCACTCAACAGCTCGATTTCTCATCTGTACACCCTTCTCACCAGCCATCAGCTCTCTCACCTGTCCCTCTACCTCTTCTCTCTTCACATTATTGTCGATTTCCATCCCGACACCCCAATCGGTGCACACATACCGGCAATTGGTTTGTTGCTCCGCAAAGAATGGCCAGCTGATCATCGGCACCCCGCTACTCAAGCTCTCAATTGTTGAATTCCATCCACTGTGCGTTAAAAAACCTCCGATTGCAGGATGTGCCAGAACAGCCTCCTGTGGACACCAGCTGGCGAGCAGGCCCCGCCCTTCGATATCAACAGAAAACTCTGGTGGCAGCAGAGCAGTATCCCCCTTGACCAGATCATTTCTTATAACCCATAGAAAATCACTCTTGCTATTCGCCAAACCCCATGCAAACTCAATCAGTTGATCGTTTGTCATGACCGTGATGCTCCCGAAATTGACATACACCACCGAGCCCGGTTTCTTCCCGTCCAACCATTCCAAGCAGTCAGTCTCCTCTTTCCATAAATTTGATCTGATTGGAACAGTGCTCGCCTTTGAGGGTAATAAAGAGAGGGGGCCCACCGTGTAGATAGGAGGAAGCATTGTTTTCATCGCATCTAAGACGGGTTGTTCGAGTTCATCAAAGGTATTTAACAAAATGGCAGTGGCCTTTACAGTACGACCGGTCTCGTGTTTACAGAAGTTGAGCATTATATCGTTAGGGTCAGTGGTACGTATGAAGGTCGGTATGTCCCGTAGCCTTATGTTTTTCATCCCAGGAATCCAGTCCAGTACCATGTCGAGGTATTCATCTTTAAGTTGAGATTCATCTGCGATACCGAGTAAATGATAAGATTAATTAGTATGAATGTATGACAACAATGTTCTATTTTTTTTTTACTTTCCTTCCTGTTCTTGTGTGAGCCTGTAGCGATGAACTCCATTTTCTTTTTCTTTTTTAATTAGATGAATTCAATTTTGGTACTAATTAATAAGAACTTTCTGTTGCAGAACATGACACTAACAGTTAAGAATGAGGCATGATCTGGCAGTAGGTGATGTATATATATATGCACTTGACCTCAAGTCAATCTGACGTAATTGATGTTGGTACAAAACTGTACATGCTGGTGGCTGTACAAAATCGCTTAAACTCGCAACTCGCCCAAAACTCTCTCGCTAACTGTTCATTTTAATCCGCTCATTTACAACTCGTGTCAGTTCCAACTCGAGTTGGCTGACTCGCTCATTAATACTCGAGTTACACAAAATTTCTTACAATAAATCTCATGCTCTTCTAAATGACTCCTAAGCTGTTGTTTGGATTGTTTGTTTTGTTAGTTGTCTTGTTACTTATGTTTGAATTGTTTGTATTTAGATAAACTCTTACTAAGCCATTTTAAACTTTTTGTGTTTAGATAAACTCTTACTAGTATATAACTATAACTAAGAAAATTAACTGATCAAACGAGTTCTAAACAAGCTGTGAGTCAACTCGAGTTGATAATGAGGTGAACTCGAGTTGGCCATGAGTTGACTATGGGTTGACAATGAGTTGGAGGTAACTCACTCAAACTCGACAATACACAAGGACCCACTATGCTTTTATTTTAACAAAAAGAAAAGCATCAATAATACACACAAATCATAGGTCATAACGGCACCAAAAGCCACTATTCAAAGTATCAATAATATGCAAAGTGGAAAACAATTACCTCTCCATGGAGTAATCCCTCTCTCAATGAGGTCGCTGTAATGGAGATAGCCCATAAGTCCACAAGCACTTGTGGTCCAAAAGAGCACCTCCGGTAAACCCATCTCTTCCGCCGCATCAAGCGTGAAACTCATGACACCGTCCGAAATAATGCAACTCACCGGTGGTGAGCCGTTGACCCCATTAACCTTCTTCAACACCTCTCTAAATGGCTTTAGACCGGTTTTCATCGTCGAATGGCACAACTCGGGGATGTCCTGCAAGGATGTGTATTTAATTACTTGTATTATATTAGTATTATACTTAATTTTCCAATGTCATAAAAATAAAATGATCAATTTTGTACAATTTTTTTATTATAAGTTGTTATTTAATAGAACTTTTATTGTCTAATTTATGCATACATATACATTTACTATTTTCCTATATAATCAGTTATTAATTTGTAACCGATTAGAGGCTCCAAAAGATTAAACTATTGAATAAGGTTTTGCTTAACTGTCTTAATTATACCTGTGTGGCATCCTCAAAACCCTCCGGAGGGGTGGGAAGGCCATCGGGTATGGACTCAAAATTAAAATCAGGCACATTTAGTTGCGGCGACAGTGCACCTGATTTGAGGAGGCGGTGGTGATTGTAGTGAGTCATAACAAAGGTTATGTGAAAGCCATGATTAGAATGAAGCAGCTTGGCTAGCTTTAGCATGGGTGTTATGTGGCCTTGAGCTGGAAATGGGATGCATACAGCATGAGGCTTCTCACTTGGAATTGAACCCATATTGTAATAGTCGTCTCTAGATAGCTCTTGATGTCTGTGTTGTATAATTAAGAGAGTAAAGTGTGTGAGGAGAGATTTCAGGAAGGTATATAGTATATATAGAGGTGAATTAAGATGATTTAGTGTGTGAGAGAGAGAGAGAAAGGATTAAGGGTGGCTTGCGTAATAGATAATGTCTCTGCAGTCAAAGATGGATTCAAATAAAGTGGCGGTTAAAGAGCTCCAGCAATGTGTACTGCAATATTGGGAGCTGATGTCGGCATGACACAAAGAAATATACATAATTTTTTTTATACACCGGTTGACACATGCACCCTGCTCAAATTAAAATTCCGATATATTTCTTCTTGAAATTAAAAAGAAAATCGTGAATAAATCGCTCTATTCCCGTATTTTTTATGGATATTATGATGTTTACATAAAATATGTGATTTCAACCTGAACTTTTCTTTATTTTCTTTCTTAATATATTAGCATTTCAGTATTTGTTTAGAATAAAAAATAAATTATCGTTAGATTATATCATATTATAACAGTATTAAATATGTTATGTCTTCAAATAATTTTCAGATTTTATATTTGTTACTATGGTTATCAAAGATAAACACAATTGGCCAATATACAGTATTGACCTATCACCCATGACAATAACTATTAATAAAAAAGGGGAGAAGGATATGCACTACTAGATTAAATAAAGGCACAAATCATTATAATTCAAATGATGCTAAGAATAGTAATTGCTAGTTCACAAGAAAAAGAAAATTACAAGTCAAATGCAAAAATAAGATTGATAGTGTAACAATCAGTGTTCTAAATAGCGCGCTATAGCGTTTTTGGACCCTAAACGGTAAGCTATGGCATAAAAATACGCTAATTGCGCTACGGCCGCTATAGCGGTAATAGCGGTCCACTATAGCGCATAGCGTGTAGCGCGCTATTTGCGCGCTATCCATATTGGACTTTTTTAGACAATTTATATTGGCTTAAATAAAGATCTATAAAATTTATTTTGTATAGAAAAAAAAAATATAATGAATCATGACGCTTAAGATATTTTGTATAGAAAAAGATAGATAGTTTATGATATTATTATGAATATTTTGAACTATGGACTTTTGTACTAGTTCAATATGAATATTATAATTTCTTAATTAATTTGGTGTTATTTATTGTTCTATGAAACTTTAGATAATGTTAATATATAGTACAAATATATAATATAATTTTTGTAAAAAAAAAAATGCTATTTGGAATAGCTTCCGCTATAGCTTTTTTTGTAGCCTTCCCGCTATGACGCTATAAACGCTATTTAAAACATTGGTAACAATACAGAATGTACCAATATAAGCGCGCATATTTTAGAGAGGTAAAAAGTCAACGTAAAAAAATCTAAATGTAAGAGCTCTTTTGTAATATATATATATACTCAGTTATTCACTTGGCAAAAATAGCTTTGGAAATATATGCTACGTAAGTGTTAGACTAACCTCTAACTTTCTGATATGTTAAATTACGGTGAAATCATGCATTTGTATGTCCATATAGTGAATCCAAGCCACTCAATATATATATATATATATATATATATATATATATATAATATAAAGAAAAAAATTGTACAATACAAAATTTTACTTTTTTAAAAATTCAATTTTACTATTTTTATAATTTAGAAATATGACCTTAAAAATAGTGGAAGTTCGATATTGAACAAAATGAGGAATTCAAATTCTTTCTGTTTCCTAAGCTGGAGATATATTATTTTGATTTAGATTTAGTTACCTTTTACAATTCTTTCTATTCTTATTACCTATGTGTATATAATTCTCTGTTTATTCTAAATTAAATGAGAACATGGTGTCACATTGGATACGATCTTCAATTTATTCTAAATTAAATGAGAACATGGTGTCACATTGGCAGCAACATGATAATATTCTCTATTATTGCATATAAAATAATTAATTAGCCCGAAATATTTTAGGTTCGTTGACCTTAAAAATAAGGTTTACACCCAACACAACGCTGCTGCTATGTCAAAAGTCAACTAGATATAACAACTTTAATTCAGATTCACCGTCTATACAGAAAAAATTAAATAAACTGAAGTATATATATTTAATTTGTATAATATATATACTCCACTAGTATGCTCTTATGTATGAAAATATAATTTAAATTAATAATACACGGTTAACAAATTTAATTGTTTGATGGGAGACTAGCTCAATATGCCTTTCAAATCACACAAATTTAATGTACAACATGCGTCTAAACAATTGAGACAGATTTATAATTTTGATAGCCATTTCTAAGATTAATTATCAACAATTCAGAAAATAGTTCTTCTTTTCGGAAAAAGTGAGTTTGAGGCCATCGACCATTTTATCATATTACTTCAAATTCTGTGTTATATCTTCAAGTGACCTTGATGTATCATTAAGGTTCTATCCAAAACTCACCTTAATTAGGACATAATTCATGGCGCACTGCCAACTGCTCATTTGTATTTAATTCATTAGTCAACTCAATGGCAATTAAATCTCGTAATTCATTATTTTTTGTAATTAATTCACATTGCGCACTGCTTGCCAGCTGCTCATTTGTATAATTTAAATCATCCCTCAAACTCAATAACAAGAATCATGACTTTGTTACATCTAGGTCCCATAAATACCCTTATCTCTATTTAATATAAAAAAAATAATAATAATCCCCGTATGTCATTCATGATGCTTAATTAATTTCAAATGGGAATTCCGACTTGACTCAAGCAAATTGGAAACGGATGGCCGATGATCATTCTTTTAACTTAGCACGAATAGACACCGTTTTAAGTTAGTCTGAGCCGTCCGTTTCAATTTGCTTGAGTCAGGTACCTGGGAGGATTTGGACTCTTCAAATGGTATGTTGCTTTCTCACCTCTTATTGAGTTATTGACCCTTTTTATCATTTACTAGCTTGTGATTAAACTAGATGTATATTTAGTAAAAAAAAAACTTAACATAAAGATTTTGCTACTGGATTTTCGTTTTAATAAATGTAAAAAACTAATTATTTTTCATTTTGTAAATTTAATAATAAGATTAATAGGAATAACTTGAAGAGAATTTATTTCTGTATTTTGACTATATATTTTGTCATTTTATCAAATTATTTGTTAGATTTGTGATATACATAATTATTTAATAACTATTATAAGCAAAAGAAAGGGAAGAAATCGTAGCAAAATAGCATTGCAATTGAAATACTGGCAACATTTCTGGAACTCCAAGTTGATTTCAACGGACGCTATAAGACTGTAGCACAAAAACGCAAAATAAATTAAAAAGAGTCTCAAATCCGATTTCAGATGTGAAACAATTTCTGTACCGTTGTGATGGTCAGATGGTGTGAAGTCAGAGAAGGCTGTCCGCCGGATCCGGCTGTGTGAAATTTTCTTGGATCTCTTGTAGTGTTATCTGTATAGAAATCTGTGTCACAATTGCACCACCGTTATTTATATTCTTTAATCTTTACATGCAGCTCTTTGTTGAAACTTGAAAGAGAAAATAAATGTGCAACTTTAATCTTGCGGTATCACAGGCACACAATTGATAAAACCCAAAAAAAAAATATAAAAATTAACAACTGGTTATTGTTGAGAGAAACATCATTTACAGCCGGCCACATAGTTCGTAATATGGGTGAGCAGTCAAAGAAGATCAAAGATGAAAAATCTGATGTGAGCCATGATATGGGAATGGAAATATTTATTAGTGGGAACTTCAATATTTTTTAAGATAATTTGTAATTAATGCTAACTGGGAACTTAACACACCGACGTACACATGTTAGGTAACTAATAGAGATATGGTAACTAATAGAGATATGGTAGCATCTCTGGAGCAGCAGCCAGCAGCAAAGTCAAACTCAACTTCTCAACAGCCAAGTCAAAGTCAACAACTTAACAAAGTTAGTTAGGCATAGTGGTAAGTTGTAACAGCATCACTAATTGGTTGTTAGAGGGTTACAATTGTAATTAGCACAGATGTTAAGATGATGTAAAACCGTTTCCTATATATATGGGTAAACGAGTATTGTACAATTTAAGAATCAAAGATGAATAATAAATCTTGAATTCAATCATTTCTCTTCTTCTCTGTTAAGAATTTCAATAAAGATTTAAAAATACCCTTCTTCTCTAATTATATTAAACGACTCACACATTCATATTCAAATTCTGAACTGACAATTGTTATTCCAAATTGAATTCAGGATAGGCAGAATCAAATCTAGGAGTAGGCAAAACCCATTAAAGAACCTAGTCCAAAAAAAAATAAAAAATTTCCAGAAGTTGGCAACTGAATACCCTAGATACCCTATCAATTTAGTGGTAGGCAAAAAAAAATCTAATGGTACTGTAGCTCCGCCACTGAATACCCAATCAATTTAGATATAATTATTTTTCATTTTTATTGAAGTACTAATTAGTGGTTTGACACAACCGTGGGGGGTTGCCCGAACCCGGTCCGCCTGTGTCCGGTGCCTGGGGTACCCCGAATACCCGTGTACTCGAACCCGCCCCGGGTGTACCCGCACCTGTTTACCCGTCTACAGAAAACAAAAGAAAACAGAAAAAAACAGAAAACAGAAAAAAAAAACCCGTCTACCCGGAAACCCGAGACGGACACGGATTTGAAACGAGCAGGGCAGACTTTTTCAAAAAAAAATCCGTCTACCCGTGCCCGTTGTACCCGGATACCCGTTGTGCCCGCTACCCGTCCCGGATTTTTCCCTGCCCGACCTGAGGTACCCGAGAGCAAACCACTAGTACCAATTCAGATATTTCCTTCATCCAGTGATAACGAAACATATCGTCGCATGCATCGAAGCAAGTTGTCAGCTGTAACGTCAAAATGATGCACATATTGTGATTAATATAACATGTACATCAAGAGAGCGACTAGCCCATGATATTAAAATATACAAGCAACTCAATTAGTTAATTATACTATATGCTTTCTAACTACTGCTAAGTATTCTTAATTAATTAATTAATTTAACTAAACAGAGTTTATATATGTAATCTTAATTAATGTACCTCTGAACCGTTTGATTATTGCATTTAATTCAGATTACATACTCGCAGCTTACAATAGAATGTGAATTTAATGACAATTTGAAAGTCATCCTAGCTAATTCTATTAAGGCTGTTTAGTTTATTATTCAGTAGAGAATTGATTTATACCGTTCTATTTAATGTTAACCATATCTCTGAAAATGAATGATACATGCATCCAACATCATTTAATAATCTGGGTGGGAGATGAACAATATATTTCTCTTTAATGTTAACCATAATTACCATATTGTAAATGTGCCGCATACTGTACATCTTGCGAGCTATCATTTGACGCGGCAATTGACCATTTAGATTGGCCGCCAGATTTAGATAGTAATTTAAAGAGCTGAACTAATAAAGTAATAAATGGTCCGGACTTGTTATCATTATAGATACGAACAATTTTAAAACTGAGTCATGTTTCTCATATTTGAATAAACTAATAAATTATAAACTTAAATTATTCATTAATTTTTATATTTGAATTTTATTAATTAGTGTTTGTATCTTAAAATTCATGTAACTCAATTATTCGGTAATTATTTATTTCGTATTCGTATTCGAATCCGTATTCGTGGATTATTGTAAATTTTTGAGAATTGGATATTCGGTATTGAAATTTTTTGTCATGTATTGTATTGAGTATATATCTAGTCTGTTACAAGAGGAGAGGGATATTTATAGTGTCTAGCTAGATCTATTGTACCGTTGGTACTTTGTATTTGTTACCATTTACCAACGGTAACTTTCCTAAAAAGGTTACAACTCTATTTTTTCTAATTTACATTTTTACCCCCAACTCCTATTTCTATTTTAACTCCTAATTATTCTTTATTCTCAACACTCTCCCTCAAACTAGAATTATAAATATCGGTTAGTTCTAGCTTGCTTGTTATTTCTTCAAACACCTTCGGAATGAGACTCTTGGTAAAGATATCGGCAAAGGATTTCAATTTCCTTCGGAATGAGACTCTTTACGTAAGGGTTTCGATTTCTTTCGCTTGAACTTTTTCTCTTATGAAATGATAATCGACTTCGATATGCTTTGTTCTTTAGTGAAACACCACATTCGAAGCGATATGTCTTGCCGCATTGTTATCGCAAAACATCTTCATTGGTTTATCATTTTTGAAGTTCATCTCTTCAAGCAATTGTTTGATTCACGTGAGTTCACTTGCGGTGGATGCCATGGCACGATATTCCGCTTCCGCACTCAATCGTGCCATAATATTTTGCTTCTTGCTTTTTCATGTGACTAAATTTCCACCTACAAACGTGCAATAGCCGGTTGTTGATTTTTTATCAAAGCTCCCGGCCCAATCATGCCCTTGGTGAATGTTTAAGTCCATGAATTGACTTTTTTTAACCTACAAACAAGATTATTTTTTTTCTTTTACATGACCCGGTGGTAGAGTCATATAAACCTCTTCCTCAAAATGTTCCTTGAAAATGTGCATTTTTAACATCTATTTGAAATAAATTTCACCCTTTATTTACCGCTATTGAAAGCAAAATTCTTGTAGTATTCATCTTTGCTACCGGAGCAAATGTCTCTTGGTAAACAATACCGTATGTTTGGGTATACCATTTGACAACTAGCCGGGCCTTATACCTTTCTATGGATCCATTGCTTTGGTATTTTATTTTATAAACTCATTTGCATCATACGGGTTTTTTATTTTTTGGTAATGGTTCAATGGTCAATGTAGTATTTTTTTCTAAGGCTTGAAGTTTTTCTTTCATAGCCTTGCACCATACCGGTTAGCTTATGGCTTCCTCAAAGTTTCTTGGTTCTTCCATTTTGGAAATTGAACTAAGAAATGCATGGTGATGTTTTGAAATATTTTTATATGAAATATAATTTTGAATAGGATATTGAACCTCATAGGTTACAAAATCTTGTAACCTTGTTGATGGTTGAGTGGGCCGAGTTGATCTCCTTAGTGGAACTTCTTCAATGTTTTCACTTTTGTCTTTAATATTATCACTTTCTTCTTCAATGTTATCACTTTCTTCTCCCCCGGTTCCACTTTGAGGAGTGTTATTATCTTTGTCTTCATTTCCTACAACTCTTGGCTCCACAATTTTATTAGTGATCATAGGAATGACAAAATCATTTGTATTAATATGATTATCAAACTCATTTTTATTTTCTTTAAAATATGGCTCATTTTCAAAAAATTATACGTCCCTAGAAACATATAGTTTTTTTTATTTACATGATCATAGCATTTATAACCTTTTTTTGAGATGAGTATCTTACAAAAATAGCTTTAATAGAAGTATAATCTAGTTTGTCTCGTTTATTTTGGTGTACATAACATGTACATCCAAATACTCTTAAATGATTAAAAATTAATTTTCTTTGGTAAATAACTTCTAATGGACTTTTCTTGTTTAGAACAATACTTGGTAACCTTATTAAATAAGTTGCAGTGAGAATGACATCCGATCAATAAATTTTTTAATGTTGTTTTGAAACATAAGTGTTCTTGTCATTTCAAGTAAATGACGATTTTTTCTTTCAGAAAATCTATTTTGTTGTGGGGGTATAAACACAAGTAGTTTGATGTATAACTCCTTTTTGTTTCAAGAAATTTGAGAAATTTTGATTTACAAATTCCGCTCCATTAACAGTTCTAAGAATTTTAATATTTGTGTTGTATTGATTTTCAACAAAATTTGAAAAATCTTGAAAGTGAGAAAAAACTTCACTTTTATTTTTTAATAGGTATAAGCATGTTAATCGTGAAAAATCATCTATACATGTAACAAAATATTTAAAACCATTATAAGGAAGTTCAAATATTTTACTACTTTTAGAATTTGAAGTTACAAAAGGAAGTTTCGTGTACTTTGCTAATTTACATACTTCACAATTACTACAATCTAAATTTGAAAAATCAAAGATATATTTTAAATCTTATCGGAGAGATGTCCAATTCTTTTATGCCATAAACTTCCCATGTCTTGTATTTTGGTGTTGAAATTGAATTTTTGGTTATTTAAAAAATAAAGTCCATTTTGAAAAAACCTTCACCAATCACCCTCTTGGATGTCACATCTTGAAAAAATACAATCTCACAATTTATTTCTTTTGAAAATTTTCCTATAGATAATAAATTGGAGGTGCAATTTTTTACATGTAAAACATGTTTAATTTCTTTGAAAAAAAACCACAAGTTTCCATAACCACAAATTTCTTTTGATTGAGCCATAACCACAAATTTTTATTTTTTCACCGTTCGCAACATATACAAAATCTTGGCCATTGTTTTTTTTTGGTAATTATGCAATATATTTTTGTTTCCGGTCATATGGTTGGTTGCACCGGAATTTAAAATCCACAATAAATTATTTTGGAAATGCTCCTTATTTAAATTACCTAAATGTGTACACTTTACTTGATTTATTTTATTGTTTTCGGTTTCAGATTTTTTTGTGCTTTCAATAATTCTTCTATTTGGTATTATATACCTCATTTTGTTTGGACGTAGACTAAATTCATTTCTTTGGACTTCTAACAAAAATTGAGTCTCGACCAAACTTGAGCTGTGCTTGTTGTTCAAAAGTCCACTGAGTTTGTTTGTTTGTTTGCTTCAATGTGCCACAAACATACAAGTACTTAATAATTTCTATGGATTTGAAAAGGTACTGAAAATGTACAAATAGCAGGCATGAAAAGGTACCGTCAATGCCAAATGCATTGTTGCGCGAAATCGAACTGCATACAAATAGCAGGCATGAAAAGGTACTGTTTCTATCGATTTGAACGCAAATTTTAAAAGGAATTGAAGTACCACAACTTTTGATATTCTCCTCGTGACTTGTGCTGTTCTGCGGTTTTTTATTTCACTTTTTGTTTAAATTTTGAATTCAAGACGACAAATGCAACTTTCTTGATCATAATTAAAACTTTCTCGACCAACATGCAACATTTGACGGTGACTATTTTTATAAGCATAGTCAAGGTCATCTATTTTGAATGCATCACCATCCTTTCGTATTTAATAGTTTAAATTTTCATCATTAGGAGTTTTTATTGACTTTGCGCTAAATGATTAAAATTATAGTGTTGTCATAATTTCAATTGGTTTTTTTTTTTTTTTTGTATTAACAGTTTGAATTCTATTGTTTTGTTATTCATTCACCATGACTTTGAAACTTAAAATTAGTGAAGGAAATTAGTCATGGTGTTATCGGTTTTGTTACGACACATCACACCACGTCATGTTTGTTGATGAAGTGACGTTACTTACCTGTTGTGTGATGTATCTTCTTTCGAGCAAAAATGACATGTCACGCTATACAAACTAGCATAAACATGTCACGACTAATTTCCTGACATTATTTCTTTATTTTTTCATACCTTTTAGTATTTCCTTGATTTTTTTAATGAATTAATTTGAATGAAAAACAATAACACTGATCCAAATATTATTTTTCTTCTTTCTCCAGTTTTCTTTCTCCATTTGCCTGGATAGAAGAAACTAGGTGGGTCATATTAACTTATCTCTACTCTCTCTATACGATGGAAACTTATAAAATACTAAAGTGGACCGCGTATTAACCGGAGAGAAAGAATGAAGATATAATCATAGTGTACTAAACTTGAGATGAGTTCTATAATTTTGCAGCATCTAGTGTACTAAATTGGAGAAGAAGAAAAAATAAATTTTTGGATCGATATCATTGTTTCTGATTCAAACTTTGAATCATAACCAATGCCTTCAATGTTTCTATAAACTTAACAAGTAGGGTACTCTTTCTATTTTTCTCACTTATTTTTTAATAATTTATCCCTAAGGTACCTCAGATTTTGATTTTGAATCTGGACCGTCTGATCTACTTTATATGTGACTTTCATTTTCGTTTTCTTATTATTATATTTACTTTTTTTGCTGAACTTACTGCCCAGCTATTGAGGTGCTTTGCTAACATAACTAACTATATCTTACCAGCATTGAGTTGCAAATCCTCCCTCAGGTTGAATCCAATTTTTTATATAATTTTTTTCTCCAACTTTTTTTTTTAGTTTTGTATCAACAAGGTGGAAGATGAAGTGCATGTTCAAGCTTTGTGTGAGTTGAAAGCTATGGAAGACGGCTTGTTTAAACGCCTTGAGACAGTGAACATTATCATAACATGCCTTGTGGAGCACCAAATCAATGTTGCGATTTGCAAAATTTGTGTTAAGGACTGCACCTACATTAGAGAAACTCACTATCATGGGTGTAAATTTTTTTTATTGTGATCTCCAAATTTCCCCAAGTTAGTAAGGCTAAAATTGTGTTTGTGGACTGCTACTATAGATAATACTTATTTGTTCGTATTTTTGAATTGTACTTCCAAGTTTGATTTCTATTTTTGGTGGTATTTTAAGAGAATTTAATGTTTGAGAGATATTACATTGCAGCTCTGTATCAGCTTTATATTTAGTATAATATATTTTTGTAAATTGTACCAATTGCTGGTTATTAACCACTTGAAGTCGTTTTCTGATTGTTATAATTAACTTACATTTTGTCGTTAATTCATAATTCTAATTTTATTCATGAATATTAAAGTTATATCTAACTTGTGGTATTATTATATAGATTTGAAGTTATACTGATTATATTAATTAGATGGGAGATTGTTTATAAATAGTTGACAGGTATGGTCAGCTTCAGATATGAAGTCATGACACATTTTAGAGAAGTGACAATTATTACATAATTAATGATGACAAAAGAACCAATCTGCCAACTATTTAATTTAGAGACATATGCTAATGCTGTGCTTATATGTATACCAGTATACCTGAATTGAAGTTAATTTAATGAAATATTATATGTAGAGTTCAATTTTCACGACCTATATAAACTGTTTTTGGTCAAATTATTTTAAAAACAAATTGAATAAGCCACTGTGCATTTATGTAATACTTGAATATGTAATGAGCAATAATTAAGTGTGCATCAATAGCATTTTTCAAAAAAAAAAAAAAAAATTGAAGAAGCAAGTGTGCATCTATATATGGGCATACTAAAATGATGCGGTTTCAACCTTGCTATAGAAAGAACATGGAGTCATGTCATGCTATACGGTTGGATACTAAAAAGTAAAAACAAAAGTGGTGTTCTTATAAGTTCATGCCCCTTTTAGCCGCCAACAAAAAAAAAAAAAAAAAAAAAAAACAGGTTGGCCAAATTCAACCAAAATATAACTTTCTCTTTCAAGATAAAAGGAGTTTGAAATCAATTCAACAATGCATTTTGTGCAAAAACAGAAGGACACTTCCAGGACTCTCGAAGAATTCCAACAGAACCTGCCAATTTTGATTGTGGGTTATGTTAGAAATATCCTAGACGAATTGTCTCCAGTTATCCAGTATAACAGAAAACAGCAGTGACCCAGTAAAAACAGTAGAAAGATTAACATCCATTCAATTGTTAATTTGTAATCAATCTTGAGAGAATGAAACAAGGGAAGAAATATAGTTTACCAGGAAATCAAGCTGATTTGCTCAGAAGTGTTTGGCACGCAAGGTGGAAGCAAACCTCTCAAGGCTAGATAGGTTCTTACAATTAAGAAATCAACACACTTTTATTTACCAAAGAATATCACAGGATTGTAGATATTTCCCATTTTGCCAGTTATTACAATAGAATAGTACTTGACGACATTCACCCTAACAAGTGGCTCAGTTAACATTTTGGTTTTAAACTTTATTTAGAGATAAATTAAGCCCCTATTCAGCTAATTAACCTAAAATAAACAGGAAAGAGAAGTACCAAAAGGATATAGTACTGGTAGGATCAATTTGGCATAAGAACCCTAACTGACATCGGCCAGAATTGATATAGTAAAAAAGGATATTTTATCAGCATTAATTGGATGGTTTAGCATGAGCAGCTTGTTGTTGCTGACAATAGCTCTTACAAGAAGATCCTTTGCTTCCTCCTCTTTCCTTTTAAGCATACTTCTTATCTAAACAAGGTATAGATTGGTCAGATCGGAATTACGGAAGACAGACATCGATCAGTGCGTATTTGTATCCTACGTTGTGTTGAATAGAAATTAATTCAATTTTTTCATACATTCATTGTATATATAGAATTAAGACAGACATTCCTAACAGAATTTTAGCCATATATATATAGAAGATATAGGCAATTCTTCTTTACCTAGTCTTACTTCTACAACAATTTTTTACATTTATTTTCAAGTGAAGAACTTAGAGTACTTGCATCTCCAAGTTCCTTTGAAATATCTTCAGCCTTTTCCATATTTCCATTGTTTTCCAAAACAAAAACAGAGATTCCAAATTCTGCTGTGCCTAATATCGTCTGATTAGCACAATTTGGTGATTTCAGATTGTCCTAAACCGTAAACCCTAAACCATGTTTCCTCCTATCTACACGGTGGGCCCCCTCTCTTTATTACCCTCAAAGGCGAGCACTGTTCTAATCGGATCAAATTTATGGAAAGAGGAGGCCAACTGCTTGGAATGGTTGGACGAAGAAACCAGGCTCAGTGGTGTATGTCAATTTCGGGAGCATAACGGTCATGACAAACGATCAACTGATTGAATTGCATGGGGTTTGGCGAATAGCAAGTGTGATTTTCTATGGTTATAAGAAATGATCTGGTCACCAGAGTTTTCTGTAGATATCGAAGGGCGGGGCCTGCTCGCCAGCTGGTGCCCACACGAGGCTGTACTGGCACATCCTGCAATCGGAGGATTTTTAACTCACAGTGGATGGAATTCAACAATTGAGAGCTTGAGTAGCGGGGTGACGATGATCAGCTGGCCATTCTTTGCGGAGCAACAAACCAATTGTCAGTATGTGTGCACTGATTGGGGTGTCGGGATGGAAATCAACAATAATGTGAAGAGAGATGAAGTAGAGGGTCAGGTGAGAGACCTGATGGCTAGTGAGAACTGAGAAGGGTGTACAGATGAGAAATCGAGCAGTTGAGTGGATGAAGAGTGCGATCACGGTGACCCAAACAAGCAGGTCATCTTTCAATAACCTGGAGAAATTGGTACATGATGTTCTGCTTCCTAATTAGAAAAAAAAAAATAATGATCTCCTAAATAGTGATCAGTATTATGGTTTATGTTGTTAATACAGTGCTTGTTATTTTGAGGATTGGTAATGCATTGTTTATATGAACAGTACTGGTAAATATTTGGTATGTACATATTAGAAAGCTCTAGAAAAAGTTAATAACGATCTCAGACAGGAAATAATGTGGGCCTGGATCTACATTGATTGGAATTTGGGCCTTGTTAACATGGTCCTAATCGTAAGAATTAGCTAATAATCCATCTTAGTATTTTACGAAATAGAAATTATATTTTGTTTAGCTGCAAAGACAGACATAATAATATATATTAGCTGCCAGCAAGTGAGCAACCGAAACATGTATTAATTGTATGATAGAAATTAAGCATCCAACTCTATTATATAAAACTTATATTTTGATCTTCTGATTGGTACCTAACAGTCCTAACAAATAAGCGACGCACCTGAATTTTGCTGCCCATTTAAAGCCGTGTGGGGAATGAAGATCATGAAGTAGAGTCCTATGGTATTGACTTCATAAGTCAATTCATTTTAATGCTGAATTTGCGATGATATTTTTCAGGAATTGCAAGCGCCTAGCATACAGTCTCTTTTTATATTTATTGTTTGTATGTATCATGTTCCAAGCGCAGTTGTCAATGGATTCATAATTAAAATGAAACAAAAAAAAAATTACAGTAAAAGAAAACCTAATTGTTCATTTAATTTACCAAAAATGTCATCGTTCCTCTCACTCAAGAGCGCGCCTGACGATACGGAAAGAGAGAGAAAGACAAGGACAGCTACATATTTTCACATTAACAAACTCATTTCTCGTCAAATCTCGACCCCTTTGAAGAAAAGAAGGGAGGCGCGAGTCCATATCCTATGAGATATTTCAAACTTTGAGTTTAGGCACTCAAGGATGATCAGTATTATTGTGCTTTAAGATTTGTGCAAAAATATTTGAACAGTCCAGATTGCCCAGTCAAACTTCAACTTTGACTTTAAATTACTCAAGAATAGTATGGAAGTTTTCATTTTAGCCCTCTATTCGAGCAGTCAAACTTCAACTTTGACTTCAAAATATATTGCGAAGATAATGTACAAAATATCCTTTTCAATTCATTTTTAATTGCAGAACATGCACATCATCAATCATGCACATGCACTGATACATATGGGTAAATATTATAGCAGAACAGCTTTGACTTCATACACAATCCCTTTGCTCAATTTTTTTTTTAATTTTCTGTGTTCCATAACCACACTTATTGCTCTCATCTTTCATTAATTTTGTTTATTAATTTTGTACACTTCCATAATTCAAAATTCTGATTAACAGGATTGTCACAAGCTAATTTTCTATTTCACTTTTTTTTTAAAATATTATTTTATATATTCTAAGCAATATAATTGATATTTACATGTGCAATATTTTTAAATCCAAAATTGCGTAGTTTCTAATTATATATTTAAATACATATAAATTTTAATTTTCAATACAAATTAATCAATGTTGCTGAGTCTACAGATTGATGGTAGTAATGTACGTCTTTATTGTGCAGACCTAAGTTCAAATAAAGTTTCTAAACAAAAATTAGAAATTCCTATAATGGAGTTACGAAAGTTTTTTAATATCAAATTTGGAAAGTAATAGATAACGATGTTCAAATTTCAGTCGGTGGTAATTATAATAATAATAATATTATTTTGACAACTTATTAGTAAATTGTCAATAATATTTATTATATATAGCATAATTTTGGGAGTCATAACGGCTATGATGAAAGAAATAACAAATTGAAGGCATGAATCCGCACAAGAAATGTCCAGTGTGGCAGATGACAAAATGTGGGCAAATATCTTGGCGAAGCACTTCGGTCGGTGAAATACCTGTATTTTAATTATGTGACTGAGATGCTCTAACTAATAATGAAGAAAATTTCAGCTTTCTATGGTTATCCCATCTAATTTAAAAAAGAGGTCAAATCTTCTCTCAAGAAAAAGAAGTCAAATCAAACTATCAATATATTATTAGACAGCAAAAGGCACCTTTATTTCTCCCATTCACTCACAAATTAAGTCACACAGACACAAGAGTTATAGGAAGAGAGACCATTACCACCATGGGTTCAATCCCCAGCGAGAAGCCTCATGCTGTATGCATCCCATATCCAGCACAAGGCCACATAACGCCAATGCTAAAACTAGCCAAGCTTCTTCATTCCTGCTATGGCTTTCACATAACCTTTGTTAACACACACTACAATCACCGCCGCCTTCTCAACTCAGGTGCGCTGTCACCACACCTAAATGTCCCTGATTTTCGTTTTGAGTCGATACCAGACGGACTCCCGGCCCAACCAGCGGGCTTTGAGGATGCCACACAGGTATAGTAAATTCTTTCTTATGATATACGGTTATTTTAGTACAGAAATTTTTTTCTGCAAGATGCATTTTACATTTAGGGGTAGAAGGGAATGGTGGGGAAAGGGTGGCAAGTCTCCCTTATAAACTGAAAAGTTTATAATTTGGTCAATTAAGTTTTGTAATTTTAAATGCATTAAGACATTTTAGCCTCCCTTATAAAATGAAATTACACTACATTTGAACTCAAGTTCAATCCTCCCAATCTCAATTTTCTAGTTTTGCCCCTGATAGCATTTATCTTAACAACTTAAATAATAGCTGGTTGAGAACCAAAACGTTATTTTTGATATATAATAGTATAAATTTAAGTATATGTTATAATGGAAAATCTTTCTTATCTCTAAATCTTCGACTGTACATTCAATACAAAATATTTGTTTTCCTTCAAATGAAAATGAAAGCAGGTGGTCAACTCAATGGTCATAGGAGTTTCCGAGTTTAATATTTCAATTTATTACTTGTGCTGAGTTTTCTGTAAAATAGCCAATAAAATAGGGACTTTATTGTAAATATTCTATTTACTTATCAATAGAATTGTCAGGAGCTCCGACTCACTGACCTTATAAGTTATAACCAAATTCCTTCTAATGAAAATTATATATTATCTAGCCTCCATTTGCATAAACTTCTGGAAAAGATAAAGGATGACATGCTGAAATCATTTTAATTGTGAGAATATTATTCTAATTTGATATGAAGTTATGAACCATATGCAAATCTAGCTTCATCTCGACTAAAAGACTTATTGCGTGAGCACAAATTCATAAATATATATGATATATCTGCTTCCAGGATATCCCAAAGCTGTGCCAATCAGTTGATGAGAAGAAAATTCTGAAGCCATTTAAAGAGTTGCTCGAAAGGGTGAACTGTATCGGGGGGTCACCACCGGTGAGCTGCATCGTATCAGATGGAGCAATGAGTTTTACACTTGATGCGGCGGAGGAGATGGGGTTACCAGAGGTAATCTTTTGGACTACAAGCGCTTGTGGCTACTCTGGATATCTCCATTATGAGGAGCTAATTCAGAGAGGGATCGTTCCACTCAAAAGTAAATTAAGTATTTACCATTTACATCGGTTTGTTTTATTTTTTTTTTATAATAGTGGACTACTGCACCGATTTCATAAAACGAAACCATACATTGTTTTGGCAAGTGCTAGTACCAGTGGTACCAACCTTGTCTTAGAACAAAAATCCACCTAATACAAAGTACTATTACTTATGAAACCAAAGCATATAAACATAGCAAAAGACAAAATCAGTATGAAACAATTAAAAGAAACTACAATCTAGACTCATTAGAAAATTGTTGCACCCAAGTATCAAATTTCACAGTCGTCCCTTAGGTCAGACCCATCTGTAAGCATAGGGATGTGCTCCTGCCCTGTCCATCCATGGCCTCCTCCCGTACAATTAAATCATCACAAAAAATAGGAATATGCAACACATCAGTAGGAAGTACTAACGACATCGGTTTGTTTTATTGATTTGAATTTGTTATTGATACTCTGATTTGGTGTCAGTATTCAATTCTCTTTTCCGATATATATAGTAATATGTTCATGTCGTCCGTGCATATATAATTGGTGAAATTATGATATAGTAATATAATAATATTGTGATGTTCAATTCTCTTTTCTAATTACTATTTTTTAATGATATAAAGAGCAATAAATTTTGACGATTTTTGTTTGGAGCTTAAAATAGTATGATATTTAGTTGTATTATCATTACATCAGTAGACAAAATATTAGCTAATTTAGGACATGTAATCTAGATCTTGCCAAAATAATAAATGCTATGCCCTTCTACCACTGTCCCATATTTCTATTCTTTATATTATTGTCGCAATCAGTTATCAAATTTCACACAATCAATTATATGTTTAGCATAAAACAATATTTAACATTCCATTTATGACATAATCAAGATGAAGCTCAACTGAATGACGGATACCTTGAAATGCCCCTCAACTGGATCCCTGGCATGAAGAATTTGAGGCTACGGGACATGCCAAGTTTTGTACGCACCACCGACCCAAATGATATCATGTTGAACGGTGCAAATCGCCAGGTTTTGAGCCATACCAGGGCAACTGCTATTGTGTTAAACACCTTTAATGAACTCGAGCAAACTGTATTAGACGCGCTCCAAACCAGGCTTCCTCCAATCTACACTGTGGGCCCGCTCTCTCTACTCTCCTCAAAGGCGAGCAAAGTACCTGTCAGCTCAACTTTATGGAAAGAAGATACTGAATGCTTGAAATGGCTAGACAGGAAAAAACCAGGGTCGGTTGTGTATGTCAATTTCGGCAGCATAACGGTCATGACTAATAATCAATTGACAGAATTTGCTTGGGGTTTGGCGAACAGCAATTGTGATTTTCTATGGGTTATAAGAAATGATCTGGTGAAAGGAGATACTGCTGTACTTCCTCCAGAATTCTCCACAGAAATAGAGGGGCGGGGCCTACTCGCCAGTTGGTGCCAGCAGGAGGCTGTACTGGCACATCCTGCTATTGCGGGCTTTTTAACTCATAGTGGATGGAATTCTACACTTGACAGTTTGAGCTGTGGGGTGCCTATGATCAGCTGGCCCTTCTTTGCTGAGCAACAGACCAATTGCCGGTATGTGTGCACCGACTGGGGGGTCGGGATGGAAATTGACAACAATGTAAAGAGAGATGAGGTCGAATGGCAGGTTAGAGAACTCATGACTGGAGAGAAAGGAGCAGAGATGAGAAACCAGGCAGTCGAGTGGAAGAACAGTGCAATTAGAGCGACCCAGCCCGGCGGTTCATCCTCCGTCAATCTTGATAGATTGGTGAAAGAAGTTCTGCTTTCAAAGCAGAAGTAACTGTGCTCTGAAATATATGCTGTATGATTTGGCACTTCTGGTTTGTGAAGTACGTACTTTGATTTGTGAAGTAATTAAGATGTTTTGCCAATTACTTATGGCAAACGAAATTAATGTTTTTCATTATATTAAGTAATTGAATTATGAAGTTATCGTATTCTATTAGAGACACGTCTCTTTACTATACAAAGAAAAGAAAACATACTTATTGTCCTCCATGCAAATTTATTGTGGGTAACTGTTGGACCCGTGATTTTTATTTTTACCCAAAAAAAAATATATTTTAATATAAATAACCAGATTTTTAAAAAGATTTTTATTTTTACCCAAACCGCTAGGATTATCAGCGGTTCGAATTAAAAATTCGGATCGCTAGGATTCCTAGCGGCCTGAATTTTAATTCGAACCGCTAGGATTCCTAGCGGCCCGAATCTCTTTTTTTTTTTTTGAAAACTTATAAGTACGGGGCTCCAGCTGCGTAGAAGAGAGAGAAAAAAAAAAGAGGGAGGAAGGAAGAGGGCTGAAGAGGAGGGAGGAAGAGGGAGAGGGAGGGGAGCTCTGAAGGAAGAGGAGCTGAAGGAAGAGGAGGAGGAGGAGACGGAGAAGTCGTCAGGTAATTTTTTTTACATACGTATTTACTGTTAATTACATACGTATTTACTGTTAATACATACGTATTTACTGTCAATTACTGTTTATATACGTATTTACTGTACACTACTGTTCACATACGTATTTAATGTACACTACTGTTCACATACGTATTTACTGTACACTACTGTACACTACTGTTCACATACGTACACTACTGTACAATACTGTTCACATACGTATTTACTGTACACTACTGTTCACATACGTATTTACTGTACACTACTGTTCACATACGTATTTACTGTTCACATACGTATTTACTGTACACTACTGTACACTACTGTTCACATACGTATTTACTGTTCATTTCAGAAAAATTGCCCTTGTATTTTTAAACCACAGATGTCAATAATTCATACATCTCTCTTCTTGAGTATCAAAAACTGGAAAGCAATTGATTCAAAAAGAAACTCATGTATTACTTGTACAATTTCGAAACAGAAAAAAAAAAAATTCATGCATTACATTTTTTTTTTCCATGCTGAAATGATTTGGTACACGAAATATAGTTCGTATAAGAATGGTCTTAATCTGGTACGAAATGATCTGGAAGATTTTTCTGGATTATTAAGATAGAAATTGAGTATAAAGATGTTTATTGTAGTTTGTTTTAACTACGAATAGATAATTTAAGCAAGTTGAGAATTTGATTCATATGATGTAATAGATATTAAAAAAATTATTTTTAACGTGCATTACTTGATTTATATGATGTGATATTAGAACTAATTTATCATTAGAATATATATTTGCATTGTTTTGAATGAAACAATAATTTTTCAGCTTTAGAACAGATTTTTTAAACTTGAAATAAATTTCTTTAGCTCAAACAACTATTTTAACATGAAATAATGCTTGAAATTGCACAAAGATGATTGAACTGAATCATCAAACCTACTTCTAAGTTTACACAGAAATTACACAGAAATTCAATCACATAACCTACTTCTAAGTATTAATCGACGATTGAAATTACACAGAAATTCAATCACATAACCTACTTCAATCACAGAAATTACACAGAAATTCAATCACAGAAATTACACCTAATTGAGTTTAATCGATTCCAGAAATGGATAATTGAGTTTAATCGAATTTAAACTTAAATATTAAATTCGAGAAATGTTACTTTAAATATTAAACATTTCTCTAATTGAGTTTAATCCTCTTCTTCTCTAATTGAGTTTAATCGCCTCTTCTTCTTCTCTAATTGAGTTTAATCGAATTTAAACATTTCTCTAATTGAGTTTAATCGATTCCAGAAATTCCAGAAATTCCAGAAATTCCAGAAAATTGAGTTTAATCGATTCTGACCTGAGCAGGGGCGGAGGCGCAGGGGCTAGGCGCAGGGGCTAGGCGCAGGGGCGGCGAGGCGCAGGGGCGGAGGCCTTCTTTCTTTTTTCCTTTTTTCTGGCGGAGAGGCGACACAGAGAAGAAGAGGATCACGGGTCGGGTTTGCGGTTTGAATTAAAAATTCGGACCGCTAGGAATCCTAACGGTTCTAATTAAGAATTCGGGCCGCTAGGAATCCTAGCGGTCCGAATTTTTAATTCGGACCGCTGATAATCCTAGCGGGTTGGGTAAAAATAAAAATATTTTAAAAATCTGGTTATTTATATTAAAATATATTTTTTTTGGGTAAAAATAAAAATCACGGCTGTTGGAAATACCATGGCTAATGTATTGTGGCCGTACCGTGCAGTGTTGGAGATGAACACAACACATTGACAGCATGGTACGGTTTGGTATGACGTGTTTCGGTGTGCCGTTCTGTACTTACATGTACCGTGCCAATTTTTTTTTTTAGATTTTGATAATTTGTTACTTTAAAAATGTGTATATGTCTAAAAAATATGAAAAAATATTCCCAAAGTAAAAAATAGTTAGATTAGTTTTAGAATTTTTAAAATATTTTATAGTATTTTTGTGTTTTGATATAATTTAGGAATGCCTTTATTATTTCTTATTTACTGTATCTGGTTTGTAGTGTGAGTTGTGAACTCAGAGGATGTGGACACAGATCCTCAACAGGGTATTGTCTGCATTATTAATATCTGGCAGTATCTGCCATGAAACTTTTCAAAAAACAAGATATAATTTAGGAATATATTTGTAAGTGATAAAAAAGTTGATACAAAATTTTGAAAAAATATTTAAAAAATAAGGAAATTAGACATGTCGTATCGTACCTATGCCGTACTGGTATCGTATCGTGCGCGTGTCCAGACATGCCCATACTTAACAGTGTCGATTTTAAGAAAAATTGGATACAACACGGTTAAGAACATAGTACATGCACGTCTTGATACGGCACGTCTAACATGACGTGCCGTGTTGTGTTGTATCCTTAGCCGTGCATGCCGACACGTGTGTCCGACACACTGTGCTTTTGTAATACACTAACCATGACTCTAGAAACCGTGATCAAAATCAGAATCGGTAAGTTGAATTAGAATTCATTGAATCAGTGAGAATAGGCCGAATCAGATTGAAAACTCAAACTTATTTTTCGTTGAAGCTTGTATTTTGTATACAAAGTTAGTAAAAAAATAAATTTGTCAAAAAATAATGTAAATGTACTAGAAGGACCACAATATTTTCTTTATTTACTCGAAAGTAACTTTTGAACTGGGATTAATAACTCAGATCCAAAATATTTTTATTTTTTCTAATAACACACAAAGAAATATTTTAATTTTTCTTATAGCCGCAAAAAATTATGCCTGAAAAATATTGATCCAAGTTATTTGTCGCAGTCTTTCTAATAAATCATATTATATAGTATTCCATCTATTTTCAAAGAAATGTATAAAATGTTTCTAATATTTCAATACAAAAAATAAATAAATTATAACATTTTCTGTTTAATTAAAAAAATTCAGAAAAACCTAAGACTGCAAAAATAATTTTGCAGTTTTGGAATTCCGAAACCTAAAACCTCAAAATAATTTTGCGGTTCAGGTAGATTTTGAAAATTTTCATTATGGGGTGTAGATTTTGAAATTTAATATTTGTTTTGGATATTAATAAAAATTTCGTCTCTTCTAGTTGTGAGCTTGTAGCCTCTTTGATTTTGCATTTTTTCAATCAATAACATTGTTATGCTTAATGTTACTTTAGTTTTTTCGGAAAATAAATAAATAAATAGCAATCTATGTTTGAGAGAATATTTGAAACATAATTGATTAAGATACTTAATTGGACGAGACTATCCCATTTTAATATAAATGGAGAGAAACTATTGAATTATTATAGATGTAGAGAAAATGTGGACACACAATTTGTATGTCTTACTGAAATAAAATTTAGACACCACATGCATGTTAAAAATATGAATTACATGATTCATAATCATTTGTGAATGGAGCAATTTTGGACAACAGAGGCATATCTAAAGCTTAGCCAGGGATAGTTCAGCACTCCTATAATTTTAAAATTTTAATTTTATATATATATATAGAGGAGGGTTCAAATGCCTCCATTTTTTGTGCCTCCATCATGCCTCCATTTTTAAAAACTTTAATAACTCAAAATTTAAAACTTAAAAGTCAAAATAAAACCGTTAGATATGATCTACATCATTTTATCTATGTGCTCATAAAAAATTATCATATTTCAATTTTGTTTTTATGTGAATCAATAAGTTGAAAAATCAACGTCTAGAAATTATCCACATTAGTACGTTTTTTACAAGCTCTTGATGACAACCAAAATAAAATTAAAATATCATAATTTTTTACACGTGTATAGATAAAATGATGTAGATCATATCCAATGGTTTTATTTTGACTTTTAAGTTTTAAATTTTGAGTTATTAAAGTTTTTAAAAATGGAGGCATGGTAGAGGCATGAAAAATGGAGGCATTTGAACCCTCCTCTATATATATAGAGTAGAACTAGGGTGCTCCTAAGCTCACCAAGCCCTTCATGAGCGCGACTCTAAAACCTATCGAATTGACTTCAAACGACATTTTCAAACCGTTAGATGTTCAATCTATATTAAAATGTGCTTGGAGACCAAATTTTACATTTTTTGGAATTTTTTTACTATTTATTAAGATGGTTTGAAAATCGTTGTTTTTATTAAAATTCTGCACCATTGGAAAACAGCAATTTTCAAACCATCTTAATAAATAGTAAAAAAATTCCCAAAAATGTAAAATTTGGTCTCCAAGCACATTTTAATATAAATTGAACATCTAACGGTTTGAAAATGTCGTTTGAAGTCAATTTGATAGGTTTTAGAGTCGCGCTCACGGAAGGGCTTGGTGAGCTTAGGAGCACCCTAGTTCTACTCCCATATATATATATATATATATATATATATATATATATATATATAGAGAGAGAGAGAGAGAGAGAGAATGGCCAATATACAAACGTTTGTTCCTGGGCTCAGGAACAAACTATTTGGTTCTTCGATTTTCAAAGTCCAAACAGTCGATCCAAACCGTTCGATATTCAATCTATATTAAAATGTGCTTGGAGACTAAATTTTACATTTTTTGGAATTCTTTTACTATTTATTAAGATGGTTTGAAAGCCACTGTTTTTCAATGCTGCAGAAATTTAATAAAAACAGCGGTTTTCAAACCAGCTTAATAAATAGTAAAAAAATTCCAAAAAATGTAAAATTTGGTCTCCAAGCACATTTTAATATAGATTGAATATCTAACGGTTTGGATCGACTATTTGGACTTTGAAAATCGGAGAACCAAATCGTTTGTTCCTGAGCCCAGGAACAAACGTTTGTATATTAGCCATTCTCTATATATATATATATATATGAGGAGGGATCCACTTACAACAAATTTGAGTTACAACAAAGTTACAACATTCATTTTTTTCATTTTCAAAGTCCAAATCGTCGATCCAACCGTTCAACATGATCATCTAAATAAAATGTACTTGCAGATCAAATTTTATATTTTTTTGAATTTTTTTACTATTTATTAAGTATTTTACAAAAAATAGCCATACTTAGACCATTGAATTTTGTACCCATCTTAATAAATAATAAAAAAATTCAAAAAAATATAAAATTTGATCTGCAAGTACATTTTATTTAGATGATCATGTTGAACGGTTGGATCGACGATTTGGACTTTGAAAATGAAAAAAATGATTGTTGTAACTCAAAATTGTTGTAAGTGGATCCCTCCTCTAGATATATATATATATATATATAGAGAGAGAGAGAGAGAGAGAGAGAGATGGGCTATTGTGCTTTGCAAAGTAAAACCCCCTCTTTACTTCGGGTCATATTTTCATTTTTGAAAATTCAAACAACCGATCCGAACCGTTCAACATGTTCTAAATATTGAAATGTGCTTGCAGACTAAATTTTACATTTTTTGGAATTTTTTTACTATTTATTAAGTCACTTTGAAAATCGTTGATCCGGTGGTCCAGAAAATTTTACTGTTTACAGTGGATCGGCGATTTTCAAAGTGGCTTAATAAATAGTAAAAAAATTCCAAAAAATATAAAATTTAGTCTGCAAGCACATTTCAATATTTAGAACATGTTGAACGGTTTGGATCGGTTGTTTGAATTTTCAAAAATAAAAATATAGACCGAAGTAAACAGGGGGTTTTACTTTGCAAAGCACAATAGCCCATCTCTCTCTCTCTCTCTCTCTATATATATATATATTGAAATTTAATTAAATTTTATTTTTAATTTTTTTTATATAGTCTAATCTCCTCATAAAATATAAAATATTTACTTGTTATTTAGTTGTTAGAATTTCATTTTGTGATGAAACTTGAATTCAAATTTTATCAACCACATATTATGCATTTTAAATTTTTAACTTTCTCTATTAGAATTTTTTAGTTTCGTCCCTACTTTCGTTACAGACTTACAGTATGTATTGTTACTTTGAAATTTAACAAAAAAAAATAGATTGTGAGTCGCGCATTGTGATGATTTTATTTTTTAGATATTTAGATATTATATATATTTTGAAAGGAAAGTTTGGCTATTTGTGAGAAAAATGCTATTGTGCGGTTGGGGCATAACTTTGTGATTAGCTTTTGGATATTTGACGAATATAAATATTTTGTATAGTATATGAATACAAAAAACTTTAAATATTCATTTCAAAAGATTAATACATCACTTTTTAGTTTGGATTTTGAAATTTAATATAAAATTTATTACTAATTCAATTAATAATCTTTAAACCCAACTCACTTATCCACATTTCATCTTCTATTATCTTAAGTGGTACATTTTGACTAATAATATGATAATGATTAGTGATTTATTTTTATATTAGATAACTATCATTTTTAGCTAGAAAGTGATTAACACTATAAGTATGTTATGTTGTTAACCTAATGAATATATATGGTATACAAATTTTACTTTTTAAAAGCATGTAATAATTTTGTTTAAATATCTGAATTATATTTATGTTTATATTCAATAAATTTCAAAGCTATCTATGCCGTACTTATTTAATATTTAAACTATATCTGAATTCTATTATATATATATATATATGCAGAGTAGAACTAGGGTGCTCCTAAGCTCACCAAGCCCTTCCGTGAGCGCGACTCTAAAACCTATCAAATTGACTTCAAACGACATTTCCAAACCGTTAGATGTTCAATCTATATTAAAATGTGCTTGGAGACCAAATTTTACATTTTTTGGAATTTTTTTACTATTTATTAAGATGGTTTGAAAATCGCTGTTTTCCAATGGTGCAGAATTTTAATAAAAACAGCGATTTTCAAACCATCTTAATAAATAGTAAAAAAATTCCAAAAAATGTAAAATTTGGTCTCCAAGCACATTTTAATATAGATTGAACATCTAACGGTTTGGAAATGTCGTTTGAAGTCAATTCGATAGGTTTTAGAGTCGCGCTCACGAAGGACTTGGTGAGCTTAGGAGCACCCTAGTTCTACTCTATATATGCATATCTGAAAAACTTAAAACAGTATGATCCATTTAAATCCACAACAAAGTTGCTATCTGAATTTAATTTATAAAACTATACCAGCATAATCCGCGTAAGCAGAAAGTAGAAGAATGTAGAAAACAATAGTCCATAAATCGTTCTGAATAAATAAACATGGACAAAGCCGTAACAAATTTGATCACCACTGCTCCACCTAGATCCGTTCCCCTCAGGTACCTCAGGTACAATTAGAAAATAACGGTTTGGATTTAATCCAATCCGCGGATCAAAAGAAATTTGGTGCCTAGTGTATATAAGGGGTCCGTTTTGATTAGTGCCATATTTAACGAACGGTTTAGATTTTCTAGTTGCACCTCTCAGGTAACTGAGATATAGTGCTCGTCTTTTTCTCCGCTACTTTTGACTTTCCGACTATCCGGTTGCTAACAATCAATAATTCAATATAAAATCCTCGAAACGAATCAGCTGAGAAAGAGAGAGAAAGAGAGAGCGAACTCGGATGCTAGTTATCTCCCCAGCAGCGATCTCCCGTCACATTATCTCCCGCTCTTTTTCTTCCTCGATTAAAGTTAGTTCAGTCTTTTTTTCTATCCTTTTATACATTTAGTTATTTAATCTGATCTAGTTGAAGATTTGAAAGCATTAGGTTATTGAGTACTAATTCGGAAGGACTTCTTGTGTTTTTCATCCTCCTATTATCCAACTTCTATAATTGCAATCGGATTAATTGATTTTTTTTCTTCGAGTTCAATCACATAATGCAATAAAAAAGTCCAATGCAAATATCAAATCTGGTAGGGAATTGTGGCTCAGCTGTTTAGCGCAGGGTGTCAGGTAACTGAAAATTAATCGGACTAATTGAGAAAAAAAGGTGACTGAAGAATTCGTGCCTGTAGTTACTGTTTTGGACAAACTTACTCAATCCACAGTCTGTACAAGTTCATAAGTTTTCTTTTCTTCGGTTACTATCTGATCAGTGTCTAAATGTGTTGGTGCACTGTACACAGGAATTTTTCATGCTAATATTTTGTATCTTTGTCAGATGGCACGCTCAGCACTCGATGAAACGAACATATCAGGTGCCTTTAACCGCACGCCTTCGACCTTTCGAAATTTGATATCAAAAGACAAGGCATCTCAGTTTTCGGCTGAATCAGGAAGATACCACCTCTATATCTCTTACGCATGCCCCTGGGCTTCTAGATGCTTATCTTTTTTGAAGCTTAAAGGTCTTGAGAGTGCTATTAGTTACACGGTACTCATCTTCTTCACAAAATTTTCAGTATCTTAAGTGCAAATCTATTAATCTGGCTTAGTTTTGACCTCATGAACAATTTTGTACCTTATAAGATGGGTTTTCAGAGGACAACTCCACATTGGTAAAATTAATGAAAACCCTAGGTGAGGTGAAGCTAGATAAACACAAACTATTAGTTTTATCTAAATAAATCTCTTTGCTTCTATTAATTTACAGTCTACTAAGCCGATATGGGAAAGGACAAAGGAGGGTGAAGAGCATGTTGGATGGATTTTCTCAACCTCTGGCACAGAAGAACCTGGTGCAGATCCAGATCCTATTAATGGGGCCAAAACTGTTAGAGAACTATATGAGATAGCTAGCTCAGCTTACACCGGGAAATACACTGTTCCAGTAGGTATTCTAATTGATTATTCAATTTAATAGGGCTAGTCATTTTGGGTTGTGTCTACAACTTTTGTTGGTATTTGGTTGGACAATGTTTTTCTTTATTAACTAAAACTCCCAGTCTCATGTTGATAGGGGTATTCGTTAAATGGAATTTGACTAACTATCCTAATGGATAGAGATTGAAACTGCATAATTTTAAGACTGTTCAATATAAATTCTAAGAGTAAATGTGGTCCTAGCATGACCTGCTGGGTCAAAAATGCAAACAAGACCAGACCAGTACACTTGCACCATACTAGTAACTACCTCCATTTTTGCTTGTGATTTAGCTGTCATGCACCAAGTATGAGCCTCTTGTATTCATTTACATTTGAATTTAAGTTATCAAGACCATTATGGGATGTAGTTAATGTTTTCTGGCAAATGTGATATATTTTTTTAGGTTCTGTGGGACAAGAAATTAAAAACAATTGTAAATAATGAGAGCTCAGAGATAATTCGGATGTTCAACACGGAGTTTAATGATCTAGCTGAGAAACCTGACTTGGATCTGTACCCAGAACATTTGCAACTTAAAATACATGAGGTCAATGAGTGGGTATATGACTCTATAAATAATGGTGTTTACAAGTGTGGTTTTGCCAGGCAACAAGGGCCGTATGACGAGGTACTTTATATATGCTTCTTCTATACTCAATTGTTTATTGGCTGTTATGTACTTCATACAAGTATTGGTTCCTACCATGAAGGTTTACTATTTTAAAGGGGCTCCATTGGGATCCATTTTTGTCCATTGACTGAGGGCAATTTGGTAAGTTGAGCCAATCTTTTGGAGAACTATTTTTGCTTTTATTGAGGGTTAGTTTCATTGGAGAACACTAATCAATAAGCAAACATCTGTCAGATAGTTAATCGCCAACAATTTTTCACCTGTGAATATTTCAGTTTGGCCTCCCAATTCATATGTCCAAGTTAGTCCTCAATTTATATAAACTGGATGTACACATAAAATGTGAATATATTTGTCAAATAGTTAGTCCCAAATTTTGTCATATTTTTTGTGTAAAGCATATAATCCTACAATTTTTTTTAAAAATTGTATTATCAAAAACTTTTAAATATCTAGAGCTGATAGAGGACCCAAATTGGAGTCTTGGACAAAAACAAATCACAGGTGAAAGATCAACAACCAAGCCTTTAGTCCCAAACAAGTTGGGGTAGGCTAGAAATGAAACCCAATCGTAGTCACAATGTCAAGGTAGATTCAGATGGGTTTCATTTCCATAGAAAATGATTGGTTGGGGAGTAAGTGGTGGAGTAAACCCCTTACTCCACCTTTAAATCGTCAAACGAGGAGTAAATTTGGAGAAGTAAGATGGAGTAACATATGAGATAATTTGGAGTAAGTTACTCCCCTCTCCAGGTGGAGTAACTTACTCCACATTTACTGTCTGTGGATCCCACTGTCAGAGTAACATTTATCTTTTAATTTTCTCTCTCATCATTAGGCCAACCAAACAAGGGTAATTTTATCCATGGCTTAAGTAGCACGACCCAACTAAACATGATTAACTTAATTCACCTTAGTTTGGAGTAAGCAATTTAATCTGGAGTAACTTTACTCCACAACCAAACATGCACTGTGTGCTTGAACCTGATATTAAAAGACGAGGACCCAAATTGGTGTCTTGGACAAAAACAAAGTTGAAGTGGCTTTAGAGGGATAAGTGAAAGGACAAGTGGAAATTTTAACCCACTTCAAACATGACATTTAGTTGGGTGATGGTTTAATTAACTGTAACACATTTGAACTTTCGGCTTTTTTATAATAATGTTTAAATCATCATTTAATAAGAGTTGGGATTTTTCAACTATTTTGCCTACATGCATGTTCTGTAGGCTGTGGAGAAGCTATTCAAGGCCTTAGACAAATGCGAAGAGATTCTAAACAAGCAAAGGTATATTTGTGGTGACACACTCACAGAGGCTGATATACGACTCTTTGTCACTCTTATTAGATTTGATGAGGTACAACTTTCAATTCATTTTTTTGTCGTTTTCCTTTTCTGCTTATTACGCACAATACCATGTTAGCAAAGGGCACTGGGGTATTTCATGTTTGCAAGTAACAACCAAAAACTATTTTGTTATTTTATGCAAGTGAACAGTATGGATATTCCGTTGAACGTTAGCAATACTGCCCATGAACTTAAAGAGTTGTCCTCTTTGTTTCTAAAGCCTAATTTGAATGAAATCAACCTAAAGTCGAGCCAAACAGTCTTGCCGGTTATTACATAGCCTTGGTTTTAACAATTCGCCCTCTTTTGCAAAGAGGAACCTTTCAGAAGTATGATAAGTATTAGTGGTAATGTAATTTGCAAAAGACCCTTTATCTTACATCATTATGTATTAACAACGTACTAAACAGGATCGGTGATCGTCTATTGATTAACACAAGTAAAACATTCTTTTATAGGTATATGTGGTGCACTTCAAATGCAACAAGAAACTCTTGCGTGAATACCCAAATATATTCAACTATACAAAAGACATATATCAGATCCCTGGCATGAGTAGCACAGTTAAAATGGATCATATAAAGAGGCATTATTATGGTAGTCATCCTTCCATAAATCCATTTGGAATTATCCCAGCTGGACCTAATATTGACTATTCCGCCCCCCATGATAGAGAAAGGTTTAGTTCTTGAAAGAGGATGTGAGCTTGTGTGTTATATATTGTATTTTCCAATAAAGAGTCTGTTGACTCTATGAGACGTGTTTCTCTTGTGCATCTTCTGTTCAAGTGTGCTTTGATATTTTGTATGTTTTTCTTTTACATTTTGTTCCAAATGAGCAATAAACATTTAAACCGGATTGTGTCCCACATACAGAGTATGTTAGAGAAGCTTCGATGTTAAACCGGATTCTGTTCAAGTTGACTTGTTTGTTATCGTGCTTCCAACTTTGTCAGATCTGGTAATGATCTGACCAAGAAGAATCGGGAATTTTTGTTTTGTTTGGGATGAAACGAAGGAATATACTTTGATAAAAACTGCATATAAATGAATAAATCTAATCTGAAGGGAAAAAAAAAAGGACTAATCAACGAGTAAAAAGGTAACGGCTTACATCGTCTTTTACAATGCCTGAGCTGGTGTCATGGATTGCTCCTCCCCGAACAAGCCCATTATACTGGATAATAACAAGCCCAACTCAACATAAAACAAAGAGAAGAAGTAAAACAGCCCACTAAGCCCAATTCAAACGTCATATGGATGAATGGGTCCCAGAAGTCTGTTTGGTCTCCTCTTTTTCTCCCAATGATTACGGAATCGGATGAAACGCGATTCAGACCAAAGTTCTTAACCCTGTTCAAAATGCAAGGTTTGTATTTTGTAAACTGGTTGTTCCGAGGAAACTGTATTAGGCTACTAGAGTAAATATCAAAAGAGTGATTATAACATATATATCTAGTAAATTTTCAAGAGTGAGCCTATGGTGCTATGCATAGCAAGGATGGCTAGTGTACTACGGCTCAATATGGTACTTTTTAAAATCCTAACGGTCGATCCAACCGTTCAATGTGATAATCATATGAATATGTACTTGCAAACTAAATTTTATATTTTTTCGAATTTTTTTACTATTTTTTTAGATAGGTAGAAAAATCAGTGTTTTCTGAAAATTCTGGACCATCAAAATTCTACCTATCTAAAAAAATAGTAAAAAAATTCGAAAAAATATAAAATTTAGTTTGCAAGTACATATTCATATGGTTATCACATTGAACAGTTGGATCGACCGTTAGGATTTTAAAAAATACCATATTGAGCCGTAGTACACTAGTCATCCTTGCTATGCATAGCACCATAGCCTCACTCAATTTTCAATATATGTTTGCGTATAGTACATTTTTTTTGTCGTATTTATTTAGTTATATATTCTTTTTTTTCTTCTCTTTTTGGTCATGTAAGGTTTTATTATGATTATATATTCTTGTTGATTTGTGTACAGTCCCTTGTAGCTTCTATAAAAAATCTTATACAATTGATTACATGCAATTAGAGAATGCATGATTTTGCTTTTAACTTCGAAAAGAAAGTTCATCCCAAAGATGTGGTGGCAAAATTATTTTTCTGCTATTTGAACTAATATCTACAACAACACTGAATGCATAAATCAGGCAATACATAAACCTGCAAGCCCAAGTTTACTTTTCATATTAATATAAAATGTAATTTCTTAATATTATAATCATCCCCAAGCATACCAGATGTAAAAAGGTAAAAGTTGATAAAAGAAGTACAAATAAATGTATTTTGTCTGATTTTCTCAATTATGTATGTCAAACTAAATCTTTGAATTTCTTTCTTTAGAATCCCATGATATCTCGAACCAAACGGTTTTATCCATTTTGGTTTTCTTGGACCTCTCAACAAACAAAGTAGAAAGGATCATAGGAACAGGAAAAAAAAGTTCAATGCAGTCAATTTAGAGTAAACATACACCAGCACTATATTAGTATTATACCCGGTACATGGATTGTACTTTATATTCCTCTTAATGATTTATTTTTTCATTGGGTGGTTTGGCTGAATTGGGACATATTTACCAACGCCAATTTTCTTGTGCTAATAATGTGGGTGCAAACTAACTCATGTACCAGCACTCAAAAATCTGAACAAAGCAATAATGTTACAACTTGCAAATAATTTCAGTGTCAAAAGAAGAACTGAGGACACAGTACAAGCTAAACAATACTGTTATTCTAGCAATAAAATTCTGGAATATACACCGTTATTCTTTGTTGGAACATGAGTACATTTGTGAGTTCAAATACCAGATATGAAATCTGATCAAAGGCAATAAATACCATGTCAGAACAAAATTGGATAGAGCACACATTTGTGAAAATAAATTTGTAATCTAAGGATCTGAAATTGTAGAGAAGACACAATAATCTCGATAGGTTCAGTGCTTAACCAAAGGGAATATTTCTCTCACACACACATCATTAACTCTGTTGGGAGCAAAAATCATCATTGCTTATAATATTTGAGACAGCTAAAAATTGTAATGACTACTTTGAACCAAGGACAAAGGCCAGGGTACTGAAATTTTAATTCGAGCACACCAATAGAGATAAAATTGAGCTTTATACAATCAAATTTATTAATTTTAAACAGCAATTGACAGATAACACAAAATACTGCAACGAGCATATAGGGAATCAGAAAAATAATGTGGCGGAGCCACATTAATTTCTCAGTTTCATTTCATCTTGCACCAGCCCAGTATGACATGCTGCTGTAAACAGACCGTATTAACTTATCCAATCCCCCACCCACCCACAAAAACAACTTAATTCATTTATAATTGTGTCTCCTATTGCATGACAAGTTAAAATTGCACAGTAGAAATCATTGGCCCCGAGACCAACTTCCACTTTTACCCCCACTCTTATGTTGTAAACAAATATCAGTGACACAGATATCCTTTGATGCAGCCTTGCACATATCATACACTGTGAGTCCTGCCACAGAAACTGCAGTCAAGGCCTCCATCTCGACTCCTGTCTGACCAGTGCAACCCACCTCCCCTTCTATCTCTACACTATAATTCTTCTCATTAAGCTTCAAATCCACTCTAACTTTACTCAGCACAATATTATGGCACAAGGGTATAAGGCTACTTGTATTTTTAGCTCCCATTATACCAGCTAATTTTGCAACATTTAACACATCTCCTTTGGCTATTTGATTTGATGCTACTAAAGAGAAGACCTCCGGGCCAAGTAGGACCCTGCACATGGCAATAGCAACTCTTTTTGTGTCATTCTTGTGGGAGATGTCTACCATTTTTGCCTGACCTGTGTTGTCTACATGAGTGAGGTGTAATTTGGGAATAGACTTCAGGTTCGATTCTGGTTCAGTAAGAGTGGTTGGAGTTGAACTTAGAGAACTCGTGGGAGGCGCTTCACCAAATATTGACTCCAATTCCTGAGATTTAGAAGACACCCAATCAGGATGGCAAGAACTAATAAAATGTTGACAATACAGAATATCAGTTTGTACTTGCAGGTAGTTGTCGTGTACCTAGAGGGGGGCAACAACTGTGCAAGTACAGATGAGTCAAATGGGGCTCATGATCATTTGGGTTAGCTTAATCTGGAGTATAAGGTTAATTTGGGTTAAAGTTGTTGGTTCTTATGGCAGCTCATTTTGCGCTCTGGGTCAATCAATTCAGTCCTCAATTCCTTTGGTCATGTTGGGTTTTGAGGCAGCTGGTCAGGTATTCCGCTCATTTCTGATTATTAAGTATAAAGAATCACATATTTGTTTTCCAAGTCATTTCAATTATAACCCCAGCAAAATTAATTTTGAGTTAAGAAGAAATTATAAGGTTAGTTAGGACTATTTTGGTGGGCAGGTTAAGATTTCCAGTTGGTTGATCAACTTAATTTGCAAGTCAGATTTCAGGTAGGTTTATGTTCGTCAGATTTGAGTTTGGATCTACTAGGATTTAGCTGATTTTGTTACAAAAATCAAGGCTGTACTTGTTGTAATTCTGGTTCGGTCAGTTTTACCTTATTGAGCTCATCAATTACTGGATCTTTGACCCCATTGTTAATGAATCGCCTCTGTAAAAACCAGCGAGCAGCTATTCCCTTCTGAGAAATGGTGCGATAAACAGACATCACTAGCTCTCAAATCAAAGTAAGCTGTAAAAGCACAAGTATTATTTTTTATTATTCTTTTGCTTTTGGGTGTGAGATCAGCATGCTAGCTATTATCCAACAGACTTAAAAAATAGTATTCATGAATTTGAAACCAGACAATTGAGGGAGTATTTCCTCATAGACTATTAATTTAAATAGAGTATTTAATTTTAAAAATATGATTTATTAAAAGTCATGTTTTCCTTTGCCTTCTTTTTCTATGTAAACAGGAACATTCAGACACCACATAATGAGAGGAAAATATAGAACTCAATCAAAATCATACGCATTGCTATCTCCTAATTGACTAATCGTGTTAATTTCCACATTGTTGTGATTTACAGAACTCCAATGGGAGCCATCTTGCTATCTTTTAATCTATAAAATATTCCTCCCTAACCTAATAAACCTCACAATTTATATTTGATTGATGACAATTAGTAGGCATATCCCCTATTTCTAAAGAAAATATTAACAAGCCTCACAGCCTCAGCCACTGCCATACATTAAATAACAAAATTACCTTGGCTAACTATTGCAAAACCAAAATAACATAGTTCAACTTCAACAAAAGCCTAAACCAATAACCATCAGTCACTCTTCACTTTGACTGTTGACAAACCACAAGTCACAATGCAAATGCACATGTTAATGCTTACATGCCACAAAATCGGCCTCATATTACATGCCTGGCCACAAAAATCCAGTATCTGAGACTTCATTAACTTTTGAGAGAGAAGATTTGAGTTAAAGATTTGTGAAATCAGGGTATAACTGGTAACGGATGAAAAGCCCATGCTTTCCATCTTGGACCTGATAGTGCTATCTTTCCATGTTCCAAATTCAAATTGGAAGTAATCAGACTTGGTTCTAAATTGAATATCTGAAGCAGGAATACAGCTAGAGTCCAGAGGCATGATTACTGTCGGGGGGTGGGGGGGGGGGTTGCGGGGTTCAAATAGCTTCCCTAAATTTATGGGTAAATTTCGCTGGAGGTCACTAAACTTTGTCATTTGTCACGAATTGGTCACTCAAGTTTGATTTGTCTCTTTCTAGTCACTCAACTTTGTCATTTGTCTCAATCAAATAACTTATATTTTTCCGTCCAAAATGCTAACGGAATATTCTCATTCCGTCCAAAATATTAACGGAATATACTAGTTCCGTCCAAAATACTAACGGAATGAGAATATTTCGTCCAAAATACTAACGGAATGAGAATATTCCGTTAGCATTTTGGACGGAAAAATATAAGTTATTTGATTGAGACAAATGACAAAGTTGAGTGACTAGAAAGGGACAAATCAAACTTGAGTGACCAATTCGTGACAAATGACAAAGTTTAGTGACCTCCAGCGAAATTTACCCTAAATTTATCCTCATTCAAGGAATTCAAGTAAATTAGGGGGTGTTCGGCAGCCCTCCTTAAGAGACAAAGGATTAAAGATTTAAGTCTTGCTAAGGAGCACTTGTTCGGTAAGATAGTAAGATTAAGAATGATGACTTAGTATGAGTAAAATATATGTTGTAGTATATAAAGACCTAAATACCCTCTCTCATATGTCATCTAATGTAATTATCCTCTACAACAAATTAAAAATAATTTAGTATAAATAATTAAATTTATCTAAAGTTAATAGTTAATACAAATACTCTGACAATTTTTTCATGTAAGATTTTTCAAATAAATATCCATATAATCCAACTAAAATTGTTTACTAAAAAACAGATACACGAGAAAAGCAAATTCCTCTTCTATTAATCATTGAATTTCCATTTTCTCATTTGAATAATTGTTGAATACAAAATTATATTAGTAGATTTCAATAAAAAATAATCATTAGTATTGGTCCAGTAGATGGCAGGAACTAGTAGAGTAGTATTTGCTTGATTTGTTTAAACATAACAAATTTCAAAAGCTAACAAAAAAAAGGTGCTGATATTCAGCTGGTACCAGTTAGAAACATCACTAACCAAACTGACTAGTGATTAAACAGCTGGTACCAGTTAGAAATATCACAAGCAAACTGACTAGTGCTGCTGGTACTCAGCTATATATGAACCATGTCAGTAACTAATCAACTCTGAATTGAAACTGAAATTTATATTGTACTAACTATGAACCATACCAAGAATTTGAATAAAAAGGTATTTTTAGGTAAAAAAAAAACAGCATTAAAAAATACTTTTAGCTAACTATGAACCATACTCAGTGCGGAAGAAATTAGTAGCAATTTATATATCATGCTTCGTGTATCTTTTAAGATATAAAACAACAAAAACTTCATGCAGCCGACCGCACTTTCATTTTTTCAATCCAGTCGAGAGATGAAATCCGAATTGCTCTCAAGTACCTACCTTCCTCGAGCTAATTAGCAATGCGAGTTGAGCATGCTGAAATCCGGTCGAGCGATTCTCCGCTTCCTATCAGAGCTGCGACGAGAAAGCGTCTCAGAATACTCAGAGAAATATGGGCAAATGAGATGTCAATAAAAAGAGCATGTTCTCACGAACGTGATGCAGTTGTCTGATTGGACTGCCGATCTATAGATCACCACCAATCTTCGCCGGCGAGAAGGATATTTTTCTTTTCCATGTCTTGGGAATCGGTCCCTCACAGGAAAGAAGGCGATATTAAATTAATGAAAAAGAATGTAGGTCCTTAAGGAGCTCTAACTTTTGAGGGTATATTGGTCTGGAAACAGTATAATTTTGGGCTTAAGGAATGACAAAGGAGGCCAGATTCTTAAGGAGAGGGGGAGGGTGCCTTAAGATTTTGCGCTAAGGAGGCCTGCTTAAGCTTCTCTAAGGAAGGGCTGTTCGTTGAGATTAAGATGGATTAAGACGTTAAGGAGCTCCTTAGAGTCCTGCCGAACAGGTACTTAAGGTTCAAGGAATTTATGGGATGAACCCAAATTTATGGTATAAACCTTCCAACTAACATAAAGATGGGTCCCGATCCCACATAATCGTAATGTACCAGTACTCAAAATATACTGATAACGACCATACCAGCACCAGCATAGTGTCAAGTACAGTTCAAAGAGGCGGCAAGCCTTGATAGAAATAGATAAATCAACATTTCACATAGTGCAGCAATTCAAAGAACTTTGGCCTTCACAGAAAATAGAAAAATTGAAGTTGGTGACACAAATCAACATAAACAGATTGGGGTTGGTTCAGCTCCCATTTAGCAACTCAAGAAATTCCCCAAATAAAAACCAGGTTCCAGACATAGAGCACTCAAATTCGGCTACAATTCAAACTCAAACAGGGCTCATCCCTCGTACAATCGACAGCTCGACATAGAGCAACAAAGAAATAAAGCGGTAAGACAATTTACCGGGAATGTGCTTCCAAATTCGGGTTGTAGCGAAGGCCGGTACCAAGGTGGCGACGTCCTCCTGGCCTTCCTCCTAGTCCGCGAGTACAAGCAAACACAAGAGGCGCTCAAGCAAAACACTAACCGGGTTGTGAACAGAGGAGAGGCATAAACCCCAGATTCGGATTGGGAGGGGGAAAAAACGAGCAAGAGAGAAGGTAGAGAGTAGGCGAGACTGTGAGAGATAGGAGAGTGAGAGAGAGAGAGAGATCAGACCATTTTCAGAAAAAAAAAAAAGAGAGAGATCAGACTTGGGAGTTAGAGAGCCAGGGCGATTCGCGAAATTCTCTGAGATGGCTGGGCGCTAAGAGAGGAGCGACTCGCGAATTTGGTTTTGGGCTTGGCCCGTTAAATTTTTTTTTTAACAGCGCTGAAAAAAATTTTAGAATTACTGGGTTCAGGAAGGCCGAAAACCGACATTTTTATTGATATCCAAAGTTAATTGCAAATTAATAAATATACCCACAATTTCTGAGTTTTTATAAAAATGTCCAAACCGGCCATTTAATGGCCGGTACCCATTTTTTTTCAATGACCCGTACTTAAATTTTTTTTTTTAGAGACACTATGAAGAGCAAGATGCTGAAATCTAACACTAAAAATACGAATTTTTAATTTAAATATTTGTTAGATTACTTCTTTTGATGTATAATTAGCATATTTATGCTAAAATATGCGAAATTAATTGAAATTATGTTAAATTACGTTGAGTTATACTAAATTACGTTAAATTACGTTAAACTACGCAAATTTACATTCAATTACGCTGATTTTGTGCCATTTTTCATAAATCATAAAAAAGAGTAAAAAAATTCCAAAAATAGTAAAAATTGGTATTCTACAAGTTCATTATGTAACTAATTTACTGAGCTACTTAGATCGAATAATAGAAATGAAAATCTTAAGCGCAAACTTCAACTCAAGCTTTGAGGCTCTTCCCTTTGTTTTTTGGCAATTTTGAATTTTGAAAAATAGCATAGTGTCACTGACACATGCGTATTTTCACAAGCTTTTCGAAAAGTGGTCATTTGTTGAAATCGGACACTCGAGCACCGTTTTATGGCCGTTTGAAGTTTCGTCATCGTTTTTCGCCTTCTCAGTGAAGATATCGTCCCTATTCATATGTAATTTAGCGTAATTTACTGTATTTTAGCATAATTTAACATAATTTAGCGTAATTTAACGTAATTTAGTGTAATTCAGCATAATTTAACATAATTTCAAGTAATTTAGCGTATTTTAGTATAAATATGCTAATTATACATCAAAAGAAGTAATTTAACAAATATTAAAAAAATAAATTTTTATTGTTAGATTTCAGCATCTTGCTCTTCATAATCTCTAAAAAAAATTGAGGATCGGCCATATAATGGCCGGTTTCGAAAAAAAATGGGTACCGGCCATTTAATGGCCAGTTTGGATATTTTTATAAAAACTCAGAAATCGTGGATATATTTATTAATTTGTAATTAACTTTGGAGTATAAAATCACATTTTATCTTTCTTAGTCGGAAAACTGAATCAAGAAAATCACAAAGCATAAAGAAAGTGTAAAATCACATTTTATCTTTCTTAGTCAAAAAATCGAACCAAGAAAATTATATTTTATTCGGTTTAAACTTTAAGCTGCAAATCTAAGAATTCAAACCGATAAACTATTTATACATCACATGTATACGATACAAGATTTTTAGAAAATCAATCAGTAGGAGAGCCTGTGCTCTGATACCACTTGTTGGGAATTAGGCCGCTAAATTCTGTTTCGGAATTTACTGCGAAATTCTGCTCGAGAATTTACCGCTAAATTCTGTTCGGAATTTACCGCCAAATTATATTTAGTAATTTATCTCTAAATTCTGCTCGAGAATTTACCGCTAAATTCTATTTAGACTTATGGTGCGGAAATAACATAAAATCAAAATTTTATGTTCTACCAAAAGCAAGGATCTACTCCCGGATTGATTTCTAAAATTAAATTTATTTAACATTTAAATAAATTAAAACAACATTTGTACCTTGTTCCAAATTCGAATTGGATTTGAAGTTTGACTCGCTTTGAAGCACCAGACGTCTGATGCCTCTATCAGTTATCCACCAGGAACAACCAGAGAGCTGGTATTTCTTTTGCCAGAAATACTGTACCAGCGGGATTCGCAAAAACACTATTCACGACAGTCGTAAAAACACTATTCACAAATATCGTAAAAACTGATTCACGACTTGCGTAAAAACAGATTCACGAACTTTCGCAAAAACACTATTCATGACAGCCGTAAATACACTATTCACAACTCGCAAGAATATACATGGATTACGTATTCCTTTCTTTACTACGCAAATCACTATTTGAGAGAAAAAAAACACGAAAGAGAGAAAATGATGTTTGAATCGATTCGATTTGGTTCAATTCAGACTATCCGAATTATTTGTCTCTCACCCCTTCATGCCTTTATATAGGCTTCAAAAGAAAGTTTTGATAATTACCAAATTGCCATTGATAAAGTCGATTTTGATTTTGCCATTGGCATAATTACCAAAATGCCATAGAGCCCATAATTGGTTAATTTGGGATTTTGATTTGGGCTTTTTGAATTAAATTCTAAATTTAATTTAGGTCCAAATTCAAATGGGCTTTAGGCCCAAAATGTTTATTCATAATTAACATTTTTAATCCATTTATTATCAATATAATTATCTGAATAATTATATTTCTTGCGAACTGTTGTTGCGATAAATTTATACAACGTGTCGTACATGCTTATAAATTTAATCTGTTTAAGCTTGTCATCTCTATGACATTTATTTATTAATTATAACACTTTATAATTAATAATAAAATTATCTGATTACTTTTCTATTGGTGTGACCCGATAGGGTCTGTGTTATGTTGGCAATAGAATTAAAACTCATTTTAATTTTATAAATCATAAGCGGCATCTGGCAGAATGCACTATGACTACCCAATTGACACAGATGATCTTGTACAGTACAATATCATAATTTACTCGTGTTAATTATTTTGTCTCATAGTATCAGATCAGTTTCTATGTAGATATGTGTCATCCTTGCAAACTTAATCTTTTCTCGATCTTAAGTAGATTCAAATATGATTAACTCTTTAATCATATCACGCGCTGATAACCCTACTTTATCAAGAGACCTAGTGATACCATCACTCGTATTGAAATACGAGGTGATAATAGTAGTCTTGGTGAACATCTCTCCTCCACACAAGTTATGTATATTGAAATGAAGTATGTATAGCTACTTTTTACGGATAGCGTTGGACAACACTCACAAATACACTTTCTCATGTAGGAAAGACGAATACCTCGTACTTTAGAATCTAACACTGAATGAAACATTAATGACACGAACACAATCCATTTAATGTTTCATTTAGGGTCTGTCAAATACCATGTTCTCTAACATGTATCTGTGTGATTAAAATGACAACTCTTTGTCTATGGTTCGTAAAACCTAACCATCATTTAATCCACACACTAACCTTTTAATAGTTAATTAATGTTCCTGCTAATTACCAAGGTTGGAGACTATTAAGAGTATTTATCATCTATATTATGGAGTTCTACAATTTCAAGTCCTTAACCCAAATGAACCATAATTTGATAAAACTCAAGGAACAAAATGATATCTTTATTAATCATCCAATTCATGAACAAAGCATATAAAATAAAATTATCTTATGATTGATTTCTAGATTATTACACTAATAGTGCCATCGATCCAATATGGTAATGAGTTGTTATTGCTTTGTAGTAGCACCAACGGATCATGTAACACACAGATGATAAAAGTCACCCCCTCAGTGCTATCGTCCGTTAAGTCAAACCGATGTTGAAGAGTCACTCAATACTGACTGGTTACATCAACGCCATCGATTGGTTAGACCGAATAGTCGATAAAAAGTTCAAAGTAATTACAGTGCTGCCACTGGTTATATACACCATCCGTGCAGAAGAACACCCGATGGTGAATGAGCGATAGTGAATGTGGTTTTTGTAGTAGTGAATGTCTTGCAAATTAAAGTATGAACTCTAAGAGTTTGCTCATTTTTAAAATTATTTTAATGGTTCGTAATATTTTTTGAAAATAATTTTGATACATTCAAATTATGTATATTCTTCTTGAAAGATGTACTTGTGGTTTATCTAGTATAGCTAGATACCAGAAGAAAATCTGTGACATGATTTTGAATGCAAACCGACATTAGTCTTATACGAGAAGCAATAATTAACATTTGATTCATAAAATGAGTAATGAGGATGACATTTGAAAAACAAAAACGTTGCCGATATGACCTTTATTTTCTTTTACAGCAAATGATTGCTTAAAATTTTGGATGCGTGACAATTAATATGCATAGTGGTTTCAAATAATATTCTTGCAAATGATTGCTTTTGGAGTGTAATAAAATATACATAATATAAGGTGTAAGACGGGTGGATCCAAGTGGGTGGGTTGGTTCGAACGAATTATGGTCATTTCTGAATTTTTTTTCTCCATCTGTGATTCTATATATATATAATTCGGGTTAAATTTAGAAACATATTCTTCAATTCTGATTGATTTTGGAATTGGAAGTCCGAGCATTGAAAATTTAAAAGTTAAGTATTGTTTTTATCTAGTATCTGATGAGCTAATATGAGTTTGACAAAAATCTTGGATACCCCTCGTGTAAGAATAATTTTACTCTTTCTAATTAGACATATAATTTATAAATAATTTCTGTATTTAATTAATGTTTCATAAAAATGGTTGCATTGCAAGACTTTTAAAACATACCAAGTCATCAATCAATTTCAATTATTAGACTATTAACTACTTTCAAATATAATATATGGTTGGAAATTATTTAATCTCTTACCTTTGAGTGAGGCTACGGTGCTATGCATAACATTAATTGGGTCCGTACTACGGCTTAAAATTTGACTTTTCAAAATTCTAACGGTCGATCTGAACCGTTCAACATGATTATAAAATGAATATGTACTTGCAAACCAAATTTTACATTTTTTCGAATTTTTTTACTATTTTTTCGAAAATCACTTGATCTGAACATTCTGGACCATCCAAAAACAACCTATCTAAAAAAATAGTAAAAAAAATTAAAAAAATGTAAAATTTGGTTTTCAAGTACATATTCAATTTATAATCATGTTGAACAGTTCGAATCGACCGTTAAAATTTTAAAAAGTCAAATTTTGAACCATAGCACGGACCCAATCCGTGCTATGCATATAGGGGTGTAAACGGTCGGATACGGATCGGATAGTGGCCTTACCGTATCCGCATCCGTTATAATTTTTCGGATACGGATACGAATACGGATAGTCTCGGATACGGATACGGATCGGATATTAAACGGATACGGATACGGATCAGATATCGGACGGAAACGGATACGAATATGAATATAATTCGGATAATTAAAAATTAACCTTCTTTGACCTTCAATGATATCATTTTCTCTTTTTCTAATTAATAATAGTTGGCTTGTTAATAAACCTTCCTTTTTATCAATATATTTATTGGTATTTTACGCCAAAAAATTAATGATATTTGGAAAGAAAACCATATTGATTTTTAATAACATGTATAATTTTTGATAATATTTATACTTAATAACAAATATATTGATATATATATATTGATATATATATATATATATTTATATATATATATTTTTAGATTTGTAAGTACAAATAAAACATACATACAATCTATACAGCAGGGATAAGATAAAAATATAAGATAATCCATTAATCCTCTTTGCGTGCATTGTCAATATTTATCATGCCAAAAATATAAATATTTTATTACCAGGGGCTTGTAAGAATAAGACGTTCATGCGTAACGCCTGTGGAAAGTTAAAGCGAGCGAATCTCGCTTTATATTTTATAATAAATACTGAAATGAAAAAATAAAGAAAAACAGGGAGGCGACTGCAAAATTGCTATTCTGAAATTGGGTCCCACATCCTCAGAAGACTCAAATTCTGAGTTTATATTAGTACCGTCCGATCAGAATCCGTGTCGGAGGTGATATGAATGAAGACAAATCTGACGGTCTTGATCAAAACACAGAATTTGTGATACTATAGGTGATATGAATGAAGACCGCCACAGAGTCGGAGTGAAATTCGGATATCCGAATTAAATAAATTGTCGGATACGGATAATTATCCGTATCCGGATCCGTATCCGATTCAATATCCAGAACCGTATCCGTATCCGTATCCGGTAAAAAATTATCCGAATCCGGATCCGTATCCGAATATGAAATTTTTTGGATTCAGATCCGGATGAATGTGGATAATATCCGATCCGTTTACACCCCTATGCGCATAGCACCGTAGCCTCACTCCTTACCTTTTCACCGATGTGTTAGTTATTCAATTTAATGTATTATATTTTATTTTATGGTATTTATATTAATTAAACAATTATTTTTTAATTTTTGAAGGAAAACCCCAAAACCTCGGAATTCAGATCCAGTGCATTAACCCAATTTTTGAGTTTTGATCCAAACCGTCCAAGATGCTCTAACACGAATCTTAAAGAGCCTGGACTCCACAAATAATACTGGCCCCTGCGCTACCACCGAATAGGCACCTGCGCTACCACCGAACAGGCACCGTACACGTCTAAACTCAAAATTGGTTTACTTTAGGGGATCCGGACTCAAAACCTCGACGATTCATGGCAACTGCTAAACGTGCCGCAAATGAGGAAATACCGTCGGATCAAAGACCAGGACACTGGACTCGCCAATGATTGGCGAAACTGGAGAATCTAAATTTGGAACGATCGGTGGATAAACACTGACACTGCACAAGAGCCCTTTGTTCCTTGCCCCTTTTCTCCAGTCCTTGGAAAAATAAGAAGGGGTCATTGTGGAGGCATCTTTTTTTAGTTGAGAAGCAAAAGAGCGAGCAGGAGAGAACAGAGAGAAGGCCGATGGAGGATGAAGAGCATGAGGTGTACGGCGGTGAGATCCCAGATGTGGCGGAAATGGATGCTGACGGTGACATTAACGGTGGTGAAGTGGATGGTTCCAAGGTCTCTAGCCCCTCGCAAACCCTAATAGTCACCTTAACTCGATTCTCTTCAATTTCATCAGTTCGATTTCATTTGATTTGGTTTTTTTTTTTTTTAATTTAATAGATTCAAGAGTTGGATGAGATGAAAAAGAGATTAAAGGAGATGGAGGATGAGGCCAATGCCCTTCGTGAAATGCAAGCTAAGGTGGAGAAGGAGATGGGATCAGGGCAAGGTTAAATTCTTATTTGATTGTTGATTCAGACAACAACCTTCTCTTGACTTCCTGGGCATATCGTTCTATGCATCATTAGTTTATTGTTATGCAATAAGGATTGTTCTGAATATTGCATATTGCCTTTACTATATAGGTTGAGGCTTGTCCACATAGGGGTGAAAATGGAGCGGATAATATCCAATCCGTATTCGAAAAATTAGATACGGATATCCGTATCCAAATATCGTGTGAATACGGATACGGATATGGTTTTAAGTTTTAATTATCCATATCTAAATAGTAGATAATACCATACAATTTAATATATATTATGAAAAAATTATCTCATTCACCATTATAATTAGATAAATATTATGAACTTTATTGTTTTTTAATAAATATCAATCCGATCTGTATCCGTATAATATCCGATTCATATCCGTATCGGAAAAATAAAATCAGATACGGATACGGATACGGATATGGTTTTACCACTATCCGCTCCGTTTTCACCCCTATGTCCACCTGTTGATAATCTGTTTTAGAATTAGTATCTTTTATGTGAGACATTTAGTTTTTCTTTTTCTTTTTTTGAACATGATATACATAAGCTATTCATGGAATTGTAAAGGTCCATAAGTAATTAAGGATTTACAAGGATATAAATGAATGTTTTAGTTTTGCTTCTCATTGTATGTGCAGATCCTGGAGCTGAAGCTGCTAGTCAAGCTAACAAAGAGGAAGTTGATTCTCGCTCTGTTTTTGTTGGCAATGTAAGTTATATGCATATCCAACTTATTTGTTCATGCAAAAGTACTTTTGGCAATAAACTATTTAAATGAAAGAAAAAAGGTTGATCATCTAGGATATACTAAAGTAATGAATATATTTTTTTCTTTCTATTGCCTTGTCTTTCCAAAAACTTAAATGTTATTATTGTATTGTGCTGCTGATTTCTTTTCTTTGGTATTGTCGATCTTATGCACCTTTCGTGCATTCTTGCATCTATTATTTTGGGGAAAAAAATCATTACAATAGTAAGAAAAAAAAAGAAAAAAAAGAGATAAAAAAGAAGAAGGAGGTGCTAAGCAGAAAATAAATAATATAAAAAAAGAAGTAAATAAAAGATGGAGCTAAGAAAGATGGACTTTTGATGATAAGAGAAGAATAAAGCAAAGAGTTGTAATGGTTGTAAAAAGGAGATATAAAGGGGGGCAAGAATGCACAGTATTGGGTTCTAGTGCAGGCTGAACATTTACAACTTCAAGGGATTTTGCTATATGTGCCCAGATTGTATGCAGAAGCTACATCGTGTGAAGGATGCAGGCGTGTGATGCCACATGGTAAAGGGTCCATCTCTTGATCCTTATCTCGATAATGTTTGTTTTGCTACGATTTTCTTTTTTCAAAAGCAATAGAATAGTCTGACATCAGAACTAAACACTTGGATGATAAATTTAACACTTCAATTGTGGCAAGTATCTTTTTGAGTTTTCTGATACAAGATCTTAGGTTATTATTTTGAGTATTTTTGACCCACTTCCCCTGGGGAAGAAAATCTCTTCCCTACACCCTGGAGCTGAACTTAGCCTAAACTGAATTTAACAGATTCCTCTTCTTATATTTTTGGTGGAAACTGCGAAACACACTTATTAGACAGCCTCATCATGTTGATCAGAAGCTGGAACAATAAAATGGGGGGAGAGAGAAAAAAGAAGGACAAAAAGAATGACAAAAAACTAATATATGAATAAAAATGGTGAAGTTGGAGGTACTGAATACACAAGAAAACAGGAAGTAGAACGATATTTACAAATTGTGCAAACAAAAAAAGGAGAAAAGTGTTTTCGACTGATAAAATGATTGGGAGAAAATAAAGGGAAGTGAGTAAAATTCTGATCTATGTCAAAATATTGGGAAGTGAATTGCTTCAGTATAACATTATTTGAACTGGCTTTTTGATTTTTTTATTACATGTTGCCGTGCTAAAACTTTTCAGTTATTTTTGCTACATCCGAGCAAATGGATAGATGATAGATCTATTCCTCATAGAAATAACAAAATTTGCCAAATGCCAATCCAAATTATCTATTACAAACTCTCTGGCATAGTTTTTTTTATGATGCACTGAGGCGGTTCCTCCCAGCACTTAATACAGGCTAAAATAATAAAAATTTGACCATGACCCGTATGTCGGTGCCTAATAACAAGGGCAGTGCCTGGGGGTTTGTAACAGAGAATCTGTGCTCGAAATTGCTTGACCATTTCAATCTATAGTATGTATCTTCGATGCAACATTTTAATAAATCATTCCTCATTCTAAATGCACCTTTCTGTCACTTGGTTGTGATTGCTCCTCTTTTGTTCATTTATAAAAATTCTACTAGCAATAACTCAAGTACTGCTACAAAGGGGAGGTAGCACAGTTGGCTAGGAAAAAGTCCTAGGATTGTTGGTTGCCCAAGGGTCGAGAGTTCAATCCCCCCCTCACAACTTCGCATCCTCTGCGAAGGTTTTAAAAAAAAGAACTCAATTACTGCTACAATTTATGAGACTGTACCCTGATAAGTTACAGTGAACCACTACATAGAAAGTTTTGCCTATCTTGCAAATACCCTCTATTTTCTTGTCTTTTGTGATTTTAATACAGGCTCAACAAAGGTCTTGTTGCAGTCAGTACAAACAGTTACATAAGTTTCTGAAAATAAAATAAAAAAAACTAACCGCCTTATAAATATGAGATTACTGATGGGGAGATATGACATGCAGGTGGATTACGCGTGCACACCAGAAGAAGTGCAGCAGCACTTCCAATCATGTGGAACTGTCAACAGGGTGACAATCCTGACTGACAAGATGGGGCAGCCCAAGGGTTTTGCCTATGTCGAGTTTGTCGAAACAGAGGCTGTTCAGGTTGCTGTCCAGCTGAACGAATCTGAACTCCATGGCAGACAGCTCAAGGTTTCGACCTATTCAATATCTATTTGCTTTTTGTTTGTTTGTTTAGTTAAAAATGACACCAGATATTTTATTAATGTGTACAAAATTGCAATATTTGTTGAAGATATGCTAAAAGAGAAAAAGACATTTTTAAATGCACCAGGAGTGTTTTAGAGGAGTATTCAATTTGCACTAGGGTGGTTTTTTTTGTCTTATTGGATGATTTTACCCTTTTATGGACTTCATGCTAAATAAGCATCCTGATTTCTAAAACCATTTTGGGTGTCTAGTTATTCTGAGATGTTCTTGGGAAGTTCTTCATTATTGTTGTGTTTCAAATGCAGGTTATGCCCAAAAGAACAAATGTACCCGGAATGAGACAGTTTCGAGGAAGGCGGTTCAGCCCATTTCCGGGGGGTTATCCCTACCCCAGGCCTTACATGCCTCCTTATATGGCATCCCCTTATGGATATGGGTATGCATTTCTTCCTTTGATCCCTTAATCAAACATTTGTAATTTTTTTATATACATGTTTTCCGTTTTTTATTCGTGCAGGAAGGCTCCGAGGTTCAGAAGGCCCATGCGCTATAGGCCTTATCAATGATCTCTATTCCATGAACAGGAGATTGCTTCCAAGTTGAATCAAGTAAAAAGGCCTTCTTAAGTGGGCTTTCTTCTAGCAAATTATCTGTGAACTTGTTGCTTATAGCTATAAAGAGACATCCCAGTTGTTTTGTTTTGGATTCTCCTTATTATAAGCAGATTGTCTCTATTTAAACATTTATGTTTAGACTTAGTTGTGTTGAACTGCTTGTTTTGTGTGTTCTGCATAGTAATAAATATGTTATGTAATGGAAGTTTAGTGTCCTAATGATTCTCTGAATTCTGAGGGAGAATTTTTGGTTCTCGGACAGACTATATGTAGCTAATGATGTGGTTTGACATCTGTAATATAATTCGGAAATTTTAATGGCCAATAGTGCAGCGAATTTCAGAATAAAATTGCTAAACATAACTTTTGAAAAAGCTGCTTTGCAAAAAGTGATGTGGTTAGATGTATGATGCCTGCGGGCTTTTGCTAATGAGAAGTGAGAACTAATTGTACTCTCGTAGTTTGCTGTGGTATAGCCGATAAGCTGATTCACAAATGTGTGCTGCTGCTGTTAAGATAATTGACAAATTTTAATCTCGAAAAGTTGGGGTTATTTACTACTTTAGTTGAGAGGGTTTTTTTTTTTCAGAAAAAGTTGTGAAAGTATGAGTTGAACTGTTAAACGTAATTCACTGATCGAACTAATCCGGAAGGGTAACAATTTTTCCATGAAGATAGTTAAACGTGAACTCCGATTTTTCTAGTCAGGCGCTAAATTTATGCCACGTCAGCATAACCATATCCTATTCCTATCTATCCCTGATCCTTCTCCGTCAGTCTTCACCCTTCACAAAGCATGCTCTCACCTCAACCAGCCTCTCTCCATAGTATTCCTCGCAGTTCAACCCCAAAAACCACCACCACCACCACCTACCCCAGCTCCTCCCCAAATCTCAACTCCACTAATGGCAAAGTCTCTTTACAATTCAACAATAACCTCGAGCGGCACCTTTCTGACCTGGCGTCTGACATTCGTCAGAAAGCAAGGGAGAAGAAACCATTTATAGCCCTGAATCTCTTTCGCTCCATGATTTTTTCTGATCTGTCCGAAAACCCTAATACCTATCCAATCTCAACCATTCTTGGATGCTGTGCTTCACTCCGAGCCGTCCGATCAGGAAAGGAAGTACACGGTTTTATGATCCGACACAGCTCACACGGTTTGTGCACGTGCGCTTGCGAAAGTGCACTCGTTGATTTCTACTCCAAATGTCGGATGTTTTCAGCAGCCCAAAATGTGTTTGACAGAATGCCTGTGAGGGATGTGGTCGCCTGGACTATAATTCTCACAGCCTATTCTGATAGACGCAAATATGAAAACCATACGATGGCATTGTTCATAAAAATGCTATATGACAGTATTGAGCCAAATTCGTATACTATTAACGTATTACTAGGCTGTACCACATTGCAACAAGGGAAGCAACTGCATGCATATGTTCTGAAGAATGGTTGGCATTCAGATACCTTCGTTGGGAGCTCTTTACTTGACATGTATGCTAGAAATGGCGAATTGAATGCTGCCAGATTGGCTCTAGACCAAATCAAACACAAGGATGTTATATGTTATAACAGTTTGTTATCGTGTTTAGGTCGAGTTGGTTCAATTGTTGATCAAATTGAACTTTTTATAGAAATCTGTAGTTTCGGTTTTGCCCCGACTCAAGCCACTTTAGTAGCACTTCTTAATGGGTGTGCAAATTCTGGGTTCACTGGCCCATCAACACAATTGCACGGCCAAGGGATCAAAAGAGGATTTAGTTCGGATGATATTGTACAAGGGGTGATTGTAGATATGTATTCTAAGTGCGGAGACCTAAAATCTGCCCGTGCAGTCTTCAATCGAATAAAGTTTACGAAAAATGTGGTTATTTGGAACACCATGATTGGTGGTTATGGTAAACATGGATACATAAAGGAGGCCTTAACCATTTTCTCTCTGATGCAAAATTCTATGGTAAGACCTAATTATATCACCTTTATATGTCTATTATCAGCTTGTAGTCATGCTGGTTGGGTCGATAAAGGTTGGAGTCTATTCAATGCAATGCACAGAGACTACAATATCCGTCCTAGGAATGAACACTTCTGTTGCATGGTGGATCTATTGGGCCGAGCAGGGATGGTACGCGAGGCGTACCATTTCATTTGCTCAAACAAGTGCGAATATAGACCTTCAGTGTGGGGTGCTCTATTGAGTGCATGTCGGGTCTGGGGTGATACTGACATAGGAGAGATTGCTTCCAAAAGGTTGATTGAATTGGAGCCTTATAACTCTGGATCTTATGTGGCAATGGCTGGTATATATGCGGCCAGCGGAAGGTGGGATGAATGTAATAGTGTGAGAGAAGTGATGGATAGTCACGATATAAAAAAAGATACCGGATATAGTTGGGTTGAGGTTCAAGGTAAAGTTTGTAAATTTAGAGCGGGGGATAGATCGAATAACACAACTTGGTTAGATGATGTTTATTCAATCTGTGAAAGTTTGAATGCAAGTATATCAAATACGTGTATGATTGATTGCTTAGCAGATTGGGAAGCTCAAATTCTATGATAAAGATATTAGGTGAGTAACAAGTTCCGAAATTAGTTCTTTTGGCAACTATATTTTTCTTAGAGGATGAGGTTTAAATTCTGTGACAATTTTATTTGTTAGCCCATGGGCTAAAAAAACCTATTAGCCCAAGTCATGCATGCAAAATAGATTCTAATTGCACATGAGGAGGAGAATTACTTCATAGTTCAAACTTCTCCTCCCTCCCTCTCTCCTTCCCTTTGCTTGTACTACTCATGCACTCAAATTCCTTTCTCCATTATTCCAATCTCTTTAATCTCTCCTACCTTACCCCATTCCCTGGGAGCCCCACCCTATTAGTTCACCACCGAAGAAAGGAAAAGAGGTGAAAATAAACAATGTCTTTCTCATCTCCATCTTTTTTCTCTCTTCTCTTCCTCTCCTTGATTAAACTCTCTCTGGCATCCCTGTACCAACCACCAGCTACTGTCCTAACATACCACAATGGTCATCTGCTGCAAGGCCACATTCCTATTTCTCTCTTTTGGTACGGCTCCTTCACCCTGAAACAGAAATCCATAATCACTGATTTCATTCTTTCTCTAACACCCAACCACCCAAACTTAGCCTCTCCACCCCGCTCACCAACTGTTGCCAAATGGTGGCATACTGTGGATTATTACGTCCAAACTGCAGGTAAAACCAAAACCCACATCTTACTAACAAACCAATTAACCGACGAGTCCTACTCACTTGGCAAGCTACTCACTCGTTCTGACCTCTCCTCACTTGCCACACGCCTTGGGGTGTTGCCGGGTGGTATAGCACTGGTGCTAACCTCATCTGATGTGTCAGTTGATGGGTTCTGCATGAATACATGTGGATTGCACACACCAGAGTATATATGGGTTGGTGACTCTTCAGGGCAATGCGCTGGCAAATGTGCGTGGCCATTTCATGCTGCTGAATTTTATGGCCCGAATAGGGGGGTTGTGGTGCGACCCCCAAATGGTGATGTCGGGCTGGACGGGATGGTGATCAATTTGGCAACTCTGTTGGCAGGTGTGGTCACAAACCCGAATGGAGACGGGTATTTTCAAGGGGATGCTGCTGCACCAGTTGAGGTGGCTGCTGCATGTCCTGGTGTTTACGGTCGTGGGGCATACCCGGGCTATCCCGGGCAGCTTAAAGTTGATAGAGTTACAGGAGGTAGCTACAATGTGGAGGGGAGGAATGGGAGGAAGTTCTTGGTTCCAGCATTGATCGACCCATTGCAGCATTCGTGCCAGATAATAAGCTGATTTGGGTTGTATTGAGATTTATTTATCAGACTAAATTTGGTTATAGATACGTCGTATTTGATTGATTGTGGTCAGTGTGACTAGTTGCTATCGATGGCACAATTGTTATGGGTTTGCTTGCTTTTACCATAATATTTTTTTCACTGATTAACCAACTTAAATGTTCAAGCTCTGCTTTTGGAAACAAGAAATAGGACTATAGGAGGCTTTAATGTAACAAGTACAATCTTTAACCTAAATAAGGTCTTGTAGTCCCTTTTATTGCTCTGTACTCCCCAAAAAATAAAAGCCCAATATATGGGCCCATAAATTAACTATTGCTATTACAAGGGATACTCATTTGGATGGTGCCAAGGGCTGTGAACACTATAAATCAGGCCCATCATGTCTTTTTAAAATCTATCAATTTATGCATCCTGTCCATCCGTGGCTCTTCTTGATAACTTCAAACTCTTCATCTAAAAAAATTGGCTTCAAACGACGAATTCAAACTGTTGAAATCCTTCTACTTACGAGTGATACGTCTACATGCACAAATTTTAAAATTTTAAATTAATTTTGTATAGAGTCAAGTGGTCAAAAGATGACCAAAAAATAAATATATTAAAATTAATTTATAAATCTTCTAATTTTGACCACTTGACTCCATACAAAATTAATTTAAAATTTTAAAATTTTCACATGTAGACACATCACTCGTAAGGTAGAAGGATTTCAAAGGTTTGAATTCGTCTTTTGAAGCCAATCCGGGATGGATTTTCGCGGATTTGAATCGAACGGTCTTGATCCAAAATCCAAAGATTGGGTTACTTGACTGGATCCGAATTCATGTTAATTGTATAGTCCGTGCGCCACATAAAATCAAAACACTTCTATTAAAATATTTAGCCCAAATATTTTTTTTCTTATCGAGATTTACATTTGTAAACTTTCTTTCTATTGTATCCATCATTTAAATTTTGTCGGATTTAAAATTCAACGCGTCCTCGGATGATGGAGTTGAACCACATTTTTTGATGTAAAATTGCATCAATCACTTTTTTTTCCTTAACTTTGGAAAATAAATATTAAGGTTTGAGAACTTTGATTTAAACTCACGCTGGAAAAAAATAAGTGTAAGAGTAACAGGGTGAGTGGTTGCTACAATAAATTATGATATGTAATAAATTTAAATCCTTTTTGACATATCATGAATCACAAAGATTGAAAAAATTCTTTTGAAGAATAGGAAGAATTAAGCAGAAAATTTTAAATTGTTCTACCTTTTAAAAATGTCAAATTAAAATTAAAAGAGAGAAATTTTGTTAATAATTTTGGAGTCTCCTTTTATTTCTTTTAAATTCTGCTCCTGCTCCATCTCCACATGGAGCTAATCATTTTTAAAACACAGTTACTTAAAAATGAATTTCATGGAAACTGAAACAAACAATCTGGATTCTTATCACTATTTAGTCTAGCTGTACTTGTAGGTCATAGTAGTGGTTTGACACTACCCGTTAGGGGCTGCCCGAACCCGGTCCGCCCGTTCCCGGTGCCCGGGGTACCCGTACCCGTGCCCGGGTATACCCGGGTAAACGGGTACACGGGTACGGGTCTCAAACGGGCAGGGCATCTATTTTTGGAAAAAAAAACCCGGGTGTACCCGTACCCGCCGTACCCGTGCCCGCTACCCGTGTACCCGAGCCCGTCCCGGTTGTACCCGCACCCGTTTACCCGTGTACTGTAGCACCCGTTTACCCGTGTACTGTAGCACCCGAACCCGAACCCCTTTATTTCAATTTTTCTTCCCCCCGGTTCTACAGTAACCGTGATTTTAACAGATCAGTTTTGGCTTCATGCAGCGCACGGAGTACAGAATTTACCACTAGCTGCATATGATTAGTGCACTGCATGAAGCTAAAACTGCTCTGTTAATTCGGCAGAGGCTTTTTTTTTTTTTTTTTTAAATTCGGCAGAGGCTGAAATGCCTTTTTTTTTTATTTAATTTAATTTAGATTTAAATTAGATTTGGATTCAATTTAGATTTAATTTAGATTTACATTTATATTCAATTTAGATTTAATTTAATTTGCATCTAAATTTAGATTTGAATTTATATTTATATTTAATTTATATTTTAATTTAGATTTGAATTTAGATTTAGATTTATATTATCAATTTAAATTGAACGTTTACAAAATATATTATCAATTTAAAATGTAAACTATAAATTTCGAGATATAAATAAATTATGAAACTATATAATTAGAATGAGAGTTTCAAAATAAAATAAAATTACTCGTGTAAAGAAATAAATAATTAGACTTGTACTTAGCCAAATAAATATACAAATTTTCGCACAAATAATTTTTATATATGAGTTACAAATTTTATTTATTTAGGAATTATAAAGATGTGACTTGATAATTTTATGTATATATATATACAATATTTGATATTGAACTATTCAGATTTTAAAAGTCGAATTATAAACACGTAATAATATTCGTACGACACAGTAAAAAAAAAAAAGAAAACAAAAACAGAAAACAGAAGAAAAAAAAAAAAAAAACCCGTCTGCCCGTGCCCGTTGTACCCGTCTACCCGGGACGGGCACGGGTTTGAAACGGGCAGGGCGGACTTTTAGAAAAAAAAACCCGTCTACCTGTGCCCGTTGTACCCGGGTACCCGTTGTACCCGTACCCGTTGTGCCCGCTACCCGGGACGGGTTCTGCCCTGCCCAGCCCGAGGTACCCGACGGCAAACCACTAGGTTATACCACCCAAATTTTTTTGGATTCTTATCAGTAATTAGTCTAATATTTGGCTTGTTTTGGTGGCACTGTGATTCGCGCAATCGAATATTTAGTATATTATCCTTGAGATCTGTTAAAAATAAAAAAATAGTAACAACTTGCTTTAATCAGATCGGAGCACGTGGCCTCACATTTTCAAGAATCAAACCTTTTGCCGTTCTTTGTTTGAACAAGAAAAAAAGCATGAAGAACAGCGTTCATATTCCAATGCAACGAGCTTTTGAGTTTCAAGGATCACAATATGTGAACTTAACCTCGAATTTTAGATTGACTTTTAAATAATAAATTCAAATCATTAAATTGATTTACTTCATAATTGATGTATTTATATGTCAAATTTATAATTTTCGAATTAATTTAGTATAAAATAAAGTGATTTATAAATAATGAAACATGAACGCATTAAAATTTACTTATCAACCTCTATTTTTTAGTATAAAGATTTACTCACGAAGTAGATCGGTTCCAACATTTTAAATTCATTGTTTGAAATCATTATGATAAATTTTGGAGTTAAATTTACTAAAGAACTTGATGAGCTTAATTCTAGTCCATATATATAATAGAGTGAGGCTACGGTGCTATGCATAGCACGGATTGGTCCGTGCTACGGCTCAATATTTGAGTTTTTAAAATTCTAACGGTCGATCCAAACCGTTCAACATGATTATAAAATGAATATGTACTTGCAAACCAAATTTTACATTATTTCGAATTTGTTTACTATTTTTTTAGATAGTTAGAAAATCACTTGATCTGAAAATTCTGGACCATCCAAAAACAGTGATTTTCTACCTATCTAAAAAAATAGTAAAAAAATTCGAAAAAATGTAAAATTTGATTTGCAAGTACATATTCATTTTATAATCATGTTGAACGGTTTGGATCGACCATTAGAATTTTGAAAACTCAAATATTGAGCCGTAGCACGGACCAAACCGTGCTATGCATAGTACCGTAGCCTCACTCTATATAATAACTATATGCGAGACTGTTTTCTTATGGAGATTTACATTCATAAAAAAATTTCTATTGTATTTGTTGATTTTATGAATATGAGACAGATGGGTTTGAATGAGAACATGTATATTCATTCTTTTAAATTGTTTGTACAATGGGCATTGTATAGCTAAGGAAAAGAAAAGAGTTGTTGGAGAAAATAAACGGTAACTTTCTCTAAAAAGAAAAAAAGAAACTAAATTAGCCTATGAGTAACTTTATATAACAATTTAGTTGCTCCTTTTATTTTCTAAATTAGCCTATGATAAACTAAACCCATTAAGGGTCCTCTAAGACTAATATTAGTCCCTAATCCTATTTATTTTTAACAGTATTCATCATTTGGTATTACGTTGGACTTTAAATTCAACGCATCTTCGAGTGGAGTTGGTAGTTGGCACATATTTTTTGATGAAAGATTGCATGAATTAAATGATGTTTTTTTCTTAAATGCAGTTTATCAAGTGTATCTCCTTAGAGGTAGACTAAAAATGAGTTCGTCGTGAAAAAACTAAATTGGGAAGAAAATAAATTAGGTCTAGAAATAGACAAACTTGTTTATTAGAAGTAGACAATAGCTCAAAAATGCATGAGCTATTTTTTTTTTTTTTTTTTCAAAATCTAGGAGTATGACAACTCACAGCTGCTTACCTTGAGCCTTATGGATCCCCATCCCCTCAGGTTACCTAGGTATAATTATTAAATTCAGACCAATCTTTAATCTGACAATAATCTCATAGCAGACACCCTATAGTTACAATCAGTGTTGTAAAAAACGGTCTTAACGGCCGATTAATCGGCCGTTTAATCGTTAACGGCTGCCAAACTGTTACGAATACACTTAACGGACGCTTGTTTGCAGATGAAAACGATTAATCGGCCATTTTTCTGATTAATCGGCCGTTTTACCGTTTAATCGTCCGTTTATTTCCGTTTATATTTATTTTCACATTGTTTTTTTTTCTGTAATAGTGTGTAATAATAAGGTTTATAAATCCTGTATTGTAGTTTTATTGTGCTTGGATATACATCCAATATTTTTTATATATGTTTTTTCTTCTTACTTACTTTGAAATTGATTAATTCTTCTATTATTTATATACCATATATTTTTCTTATTTCAATCAGTATGACGTGTTCATTTATGAAATTAAGTTGTTATCATAACTAAATTTAGTGATTTTATGTTGGAATGTTTCATTTCTTTCGAATAATATGTTATTAGTATTTGAAAAAACTTAATTCTCAAATTTATTTTTTCATTAAATAAATGTGTTACTTACACGTGTAAAATGCTTATGTGTTAAGAAGAAATAAGCGTAGTATCATGTTATAATAATAAAACTAAGTTAAATTAAGTTTATTTGATAAGTTTAGTGAGTTAAATAAATTATTTTTAATAAATTATGATATATACACACATAAATTTAATAAAACATTAAATTGTTCGTATAATTCTGATTAATCGGCCGCATACTGATTAATCGCTTGACGGTACCATGTCCGTTCGACGACAGCATACCGTTATTTACAACACTGGTTACAATAGGAGCTATTTTTTTTGGTCCGATGGAATTAAATGCAAGTTGTTCCTATGTACATTAATTGCATGTGCAATACTGAGGGGATACTCATCCGAGATTTATTGGGTCTGCCCTTGTATTTCATGCAACCATTCATTAAAAATATTGTTCTCCCTATCGTGAGCATGCATTTTAAATGTGTCTTTTTATTCATAAATGTGGGTTTGAAAATAAATATTGAATGAAGTTTTTTGACGAACGGCTGCATTAATTAAACGTTTTTCTTAAATGTATTTCATGCAATCGTTCAATAAAAATATTATTCTTTGGCCCTATCGAGGGGCCGGGGTACATTTTAAAAATACCTTTTTATTCATAAATGTGGCCTTCAAAAATAAATATTTAGGTTTGAAATTCGTCTTTATTACTAGAAGTAATTTGAGAACTTTGATTTAATATTATGCTGAAAAAGGATACGGATTGGATATTAAAGGGATACGGATACAGATCGGATATTAAACATATAGGGATACAGATTGGATATTAACAGATATAAATACAGATACGGATATAATTTGATTAATAGATAAAATAAAGCAAATAATTAAGATAAATTATATGGTATATATGTACTCATTAAGTAGTAGTTGGCCTTTAAATTGAAAAAAAAAAAAAGAACATCTGCATAAAGACTGTAATTATTGGTTCTGCCTATCTTGAGCTACTAAACCAACTATTCCTATCAGCCTAAGTAAGACATTTTCCCTCAAAACACTATTCCTATCTCGAAACTGCCAGTGCTTAATATGTAATATACAAAGAATAGACGAGATATATAGAAGTAAAGCGGGTTTCTACTAGAGAAAGAGGCAAGCAGTTGGGGCATAGAGTTGACCTCAAACTTAGCGTTTTCCATAATCAATTAATGATATTAAAATATCTCTGTTCGGTGGAGAAAGATCCAACGACGGAGACTGAAATTTGGAAAGCTTCGTGAAAGGACGTCAATTTGGGTCCGATGCCCATCGGACTCAAAGTAAGTTTGATGGGTTCGATGATTGTCCGATCTGCTTTAAGATTCGCACCCGCAACTTTCACGTATGCTTTAAAATTCGTTCATACGAATTTTAAAGCAGATTGGACGGTTCCGAAACCCATCAGACCCAAGCTGCTCTATCGTGAAAGAAGTCGAAGAGAACAGGAAATTGGAAGAATCAGTGAGAGAAGTCAAAGGGCGAGATTCGTGGGAACAGAAAATTAGAAGAAAGTCGGAGATTCAAGATCGGATATCTGAAAATTTGAATTATACGGATACGATAATTATCCATATCCGATTTCGAAACCGAAACCGTATCCGAATCTGAATCCGTATATTTCATATCCGTATCCGTATCCGCTACTATCCGTATTCAAATATCCGAATCCGCAGAAATCCGGATACAGATCCGGATTCGAACGGATAATATCCGACCCGTTTGCATCCCTAAATCTACATGTGTCACATTTTTTGGACTCTCAATAAAAATTTTTACAATAAATAATTCTCTAGTCTGTCATTAATATTTGTAGACTAACTCAAGTAAGTTTTCTAAGCACAGAAAAATTAACTCACATGATGAGCAAAAATTAGAAAAATAATCCAGTTTGACTTTTATGAAATAATTAATAATACCACAAGTTATTTAGAAGATAATCATTATAATGAAAATGAATTAATAAAAAATATCACAAAATATTTCTTTTATTAAAAAGTAAGTTATCTAGAGGAGAGTTTTAATACAACAAATTTAATGTGCAGTTCGAGTTATAACATTTCAAATAGAAACGAAAAAAAAAAACTTTTGGACATTTCGTGGCACAAAATCACGTAGCATTAGAGGTAATTTTTTATTTTTAGAAATTATTAGTAAATAATAAAAGAAATAGATTCAGTACATAGAATTTTATGGTTTAGAAGGCGTCAAGTGGGTAACTCAGATTTAAATTTTGGAGAATTTTTTATGGTTTAGAAGGCGCCAAGTGGGTAACTCGGATTTAAATTTTGGAGCTGAGTTAGTAGTCTGAGTCCAAAGTTTGAATCCGAACCACTAACTTGACTCCAAAGTTTTAATTCGAACCACTAACTCTGAGCCTTATAAGCCATGGAAAATCTCACGTACTCAATTTATTTTGCTATATTATTTACTAATAATTTTTAAAAATAAAAATTCTCATCAAGGCTACGAGATTTTGTTCTATAAAATGTCTAAAGTTTACTTTTTTTTTTTCATTTATAACTCAAATTGCACATAAAATTTGTTATATTGAAACTCTCTTCTTGAAAACTTACTTTTTTCATAAAAAGAATATCCTGTGGTATTTTTATTTATATTCATTATAATAATTATCCTCTAGATATTGGTATTATTAATTATTTCATAATAGACAAATTGGATTGTATTTTTTATTTTTGTTAATTATCTGAGTTAATTTTTCAGTGCTTAGAATACTTACTAAGGTAGTCTACAAATATTAATGACGGACTAGGAATTAATTATTATGAAACCTTTCATTTGAGAGTTCAAACAACGTGGCATATGCAGATTCACTTCAGAGTAGGTCCGATGGGCATTGAACCTACTTTGGTTCGATGGGTTTAATCACCGTCGATTTGCTTTAAGATTCGTGCAGAACGCTTTAAACTTCGTGCGTGTCTGTTTCAATTTTCGTGCTCGCAAATGTTAAATTATATCGGACGGTCATTATGCTCGTTGGACCTAAAAGTAGGTCCGATGGGCATCGGACCTACTCCGTTCTCATGCAGATTGGTTAGATTTCAAGGATGGCAGGAAAATCCTGCCCATCTGTGGGGATGGGCAGACGATTTGATTCCATAATGCATCACAAAAAGGAAATTTCCTTGTTTGAAGAAGATGATCGAAGAAGCGCTCTTTCCCCCATACGGAACAAATATTTTGTAAAACACAGTTCATGGAAAGTGAAACAAACAATCCGGATTCTGATCTGACCATTAATTAGTAATTAGTGGAGTTGTTGTTGTACGTAATGACACCAAAAGTATATTAGATCTGTTTTGGTGGACTATGATTTGCGCAATTACCGAATGTTAGTATATTACCTTCAGATCCATGAAAAGCAAAAAAAATATTATCAACTTGCTCCAATCAAATCGGAGCACAAGGCCTCACCTTTCAAGATCAAACTTTTTTTGTCGTTTTTTTGGGATGGACGAGCTTTCAATTTTTTTTTTTTTTTTTTTTTTTTAAGAAGTCTTCGCTACACCTCAATATTTTTTTAAATATCAAGTGGACCCAGATTAAAAAAATCCCCACGCCAGTCTTGCTCTCACTAATTAATATAGTTATATTAAACTCTTAATCAAACTATCAATATATTAGACATTGAAAGGCACCCTTCCTCTCATTCACTCACAAAGTCACACTTAGACACAAATTTATAGGAAGAGAGACCATTACCGGCATGGGTTCAATTCCAAATGAGAAGCCTCATGCTGTATGCATCCCATATCCAGCACAAGGTCACTTAACACCTATGCTAAAACTTGCCAAGCTTCTTCATTCCTGCTATGGCTTTCACATAACATTTGTTAACACACACTACAATCACCGCCACCTTCTCAACTCAGATGCGCTGTCTTTGCAGCTAAATGTACCAGATTTTCGTTTTGAGTCGATACCAGATGGACTCCCAGCCCCACCAGCGGGCTTTGAGGATGCAACGCAGGTATGGTAAATTATTTTTTATGATATACTGGTAATTTTAGCGTAATAGTCGTTGGTTTTAAAGAACCAATAATAGTAAAGTTAAGTATCTCTTACAATAAAAAATCTTTCTTAAAATCTCTAAATCCGTACCACTGTCATTCAATATATACAAAATATTTGTTTTCCTATCTTCTTGTCTCAATTTCTAGATTTCAAATTCAGGAAAAAAATTATATAATTTATATTTTAAATTTTAATCATTTGATGTATCTTCAAATTAAGATGTCTGGTAGAACTATACTATACATGGGATAATGTGCATAGTCCGAAGTCCAAACCCAGTGAGTTTTCTTTTTAATGAAAATGAAAGCAGGTGGGATTTATAACCAAATTCCTTCTAATGATAAGTCGAGATGTTGGGTCCGATGGGTTTCGGGACCGTCCGATCTGCTTTAAGATTTGTGCGCACGAATTGTAAAGCAGACGCAAAAATTGCAGGCACGAATCTTAAAGCAGATCGGACGGTCATCGAACTCACTTTGAGTCCGATGGGCATCGGACCCAAATTGACCTCTAAGTCTAGTGGATCGATTGTCCTTTTTAACCAAACCAGCAACTTGAATTGTTACATCTCCGGACCTGACTAGTAGTACTGAATTTTCTGAAAAAATAAAAGATATAGCCGAAACCATTTTAATTGTGAGAATATCATTCTATTCCGATTTAAACTATGTATATCCAATTCCATCGATCTCGACAAAAGGCTGATTGCTTGACTTTCATATATCTCTCCTTTCAGGATATCCCAGAGCTGTGCAAATCAGTTGAGAAGAACTGTCTGAAGCCATTTAAAGAGTTGCTCGAAAGAGTGAATGGTGTCTCACCACCGGTGAGTTGCATCCTGTCAGATGGAGTAATGAGTTTTACACTTGATGCGGCGGAGGAGATGGGGTTACCAGAGGTAATCTTTTTTACCACAAGCGCTTGTGGCTACAATGGATATCTCCATTACAAGGATCTAATTCAGAGAGGGATCGTTCCCCTCAAAGGTAAAGTATTTACCATTTTTAATCGAATTGTTTTATTGTTTCGAATTAATTATTAATAATTTAATACTCTACTTAGGTATCAGTGTTCAATTCTGATTTCCACGTATAGTAGTACATTGATGTAGTCCGTTTATAAAATTGGTGATATTTTAATATCGTAATATAGTAATATAGGGAAATTCAATTCTCTTTAGCAATTATTATTTTCAAAGGTCAAAACAAAAGAGCTATAAATTATTATTTTTTATTGTAGTTTCCCACACTAATATATTTAGTTGGATTGTCATGAGTCATGACATCAGTAGACAAATACACCAGTAGCTAAGTCATGTATTAATCTAGATCTTGCCAAAATAATATTGTTATGCTATGCCCTTTTATCATTCATAACAGAAAATAATTAGTTGGCATCGATTATTCCAGCAAGTACACAGCATTTTCTACCACTGCCACAATTTTCTACTCTTTATGTCATTGTCCCAATTGCTAATCAAATTCACACAATCAATTATATATTATTATATTAGCATAAAACAATATTTAACATTCTAATTATGACATAATCCAGATGAAGCTCAACTGAAGGACGGATACCTTGAAATGCCCCTCGACTGGATCCCTGGCATGAAAAATATGAGGCTAAGGGACATGCCGGATTTTGTACGCACCACTGACCCAAACGCTTTCATGTTGAACTATCTAATTCGCGAGAGTTGGCGCAATACCAAAGCAACTGCTATTGTGTTAAACACCTTTGATGAACTGGAACAAACTGTATTAGACACACTACAAACCATGCTTCCTCCAATCTACACTGTGGGCCCACTCTCTCTACTCTCCTCCAAGGCGAACAACGTACCTATCAGCTCGAATTTATGGAAAGAAGACACTGAATGCATGAAATGGCTAGACGGGAAAAAATCAGGCTCGGTTGTTTATGTCAATTTCGGCAGCATAACAGTCATGACTAATGATCAATTGATAGAGTTTGCTTGGGGTTTGGCAAACAGCAAGTGTGATTTTCTATGGGTTATAAGGAACGATCTGGTGAAAGGCGATAATGCTGTACTCCCGCCAGAATTCTCTGCAGATATAGAGGGGCGAGGCCTACTCACCAGTTGGTGCCAGCAGGAGGCTGTACTGGCACATCCTGCTATTGCGGGCTTTTTAACTCATAGTGGATGGAATTCTACACTTGACAGTTTGAGCTGTGGGGTGCCTATGATCAGTTGGCCCTTCTTTGCTGAGCAACAGACCAATTGCCGGTATTTGTGCACCGAATGGGCGGTTGGAATGGAAATTGACAACAATGTAAAGAGAGATGATGTGGAATGGCAGGTTAGAGAACTCATGACTAGAGAGAAAGGAGCAGAGATGAGAAGGCGGGCAGTCGAGTGGAAGAACAGTGCAATTAGGGCGACACAGCCCGGGGGTTCATCCTCCGTCAATCTTGATAGGTTGGTGAAAGAAGTTCTGCTTTCAAAGCAGAAGTAACTATGCGCTGAATATATGCTGCATGCATGATTTGTCATGTTCGGTTTGTTAAGTACGTAGTTTGTTTGTTGTATGAAGTAATTAAGATGTTTTGCTATGTTCTTATGGCACGAAAAATTAATGTTTTTCCATTAAATAAGTAAAATTATGAATTTCTCCTATTAGAGACACGTCTTTAATTTAAATGAAGAAAAGAAAAAGAAAAATACTTGGTCTCCATTCAAAATTTATTGTGGGTAACTGTTGGAAATAACATGGTTCTGAAAATCGAGTCTGTATTCAAAATTTATTGTGGGTAACGGTGTTTTTCTGGGGCAAGAGTAATGGAGATGAAAGAGGTATGTCTTGGTTAAACTGGGAGACAGTTTGCCTTCAAAAGATGTGCGGGGGTTTGGGAGTCATACACATAGGCATTCAAAACACCGAACTATTGCTAAGATGGTTGGTGGATTGGATATCAAAATCCAAATTCCCTTTGGACTAAGGTCATGATTCAATTGTATTGGAAGGGTACACAAACAGACGGGTCTAATCTCTGGAACATTACGGGATCTTTTTTCTGGCGCCAGTTACTCAAATTGAAGCATTGGTTTCACTGGTCTCCTTACTGGCAAATAGGCACGGCCGAGAAAATCATTTCCTTTTGGCAAGATTCATGGCAGGGAAATCCTCTTGCACTAGAAACACAACCTGTCTTTTCTAGCATTTCTTTGGCCGATACATTGTCCCTCTTACACATCATCGCACCTGAGCTCACGCTGTAGGATCCGATAACCTTAACGGATCAAACCGATAACTTGGTATGGTGCTGGACCGCTTCCGGCCTATACTCATCCAGTTCCTTCTACAAGGTCTTGATACAGGGGGGCAATATATGTTGGTGGTGGCTTGGCAGTGTAAAGCTCCAACAACAGTCAAGGTTTTCTCCAATCTAATGCTAATGGAGAAAGTCCTGACACATGATACAATGATTCAGAAAGGAATTCACTGTGACATCCGATGTGTGGTGTGCAACAGTGGTGAACCGGAGACTGCACTACACCTTTTCTTCATTGCCAATATGCACAAAGGGTGTGGAGCCTACTGTCGCAAACGCTGCGAGTTCAGATCATGTACCCTGCTGAATCTGTACAAAAGACTTGGGAGGAGTCTTGGAACAGAGTGCAACTGTTAAGATGTATATGGATGAAAAAACTTGGGCGACTTGGTTTGAATGCACCTGCTGGATGCTCTAGAAATGGAGGAATGGAGCCATATTCGGAGGAGAAAACAATAGACCATCGCATTTTGGTGAAGAAAACCAGAGATGAAGGACGTCTGTGGCTTCTTAATTGCTAAGATAGGCCCAACTGGTGCCCTGTGGGGACTTTGTAGTTTTTTACGTTTGCTAATGTAATCTTGTCAGTAAACGGACCTGGCCTTGGTGCCTTGTTGTAATTCTATGAGATATTCTCTGAGATATTAGCTAGGTTACTATAATAATATTCGTATTAGCTAGGTTACTCTAATAATATTCGTATTCTCTGAGATATTCTCTGAGATTTTTTATATTTTGCTTGACCGATGTGTCCAGTGCCTATTCGGGGATAGCGAAGGGGCCAGTATTATTATTTGAGCTTTGAGTTTCGTGCCGAACGTATTTGAACGGTGGGATTTTTCAAGAAGTCACGCAAAATACGAGATATCTCAGATGATGCGAATTCCCGGCCATCTTCTTACCGTCCCTGCTAACTTCCAAATCTCCCTGGTTCGATGTTCCTTTATCAATTCTGTTGTTTTTAAATGCAATATTTTTTAATAAAAATATCGGGTAAAATGATGACACGCAAGGAGAACAAGGGTAAAATTTGTAAAAATATATATATGCTAACAAGCTGTACCGGAGATTTTGTCAAGGTGGAAATAGGCCGCGCCCCACCACCAATAACGGAGTCAAACCGACTCCTACTTATAACATAGGGGGCCCTTCAATATTAGTGCGAATTTAGTCCGTACGAATATTAAAATAAATCGGATGGTCGAGATACATTAACTCAAAAGATTCCCTTTTTAAGTTAATGCAGAGGATACAAATTCGGAAAGAGTGGGGAGGAGATAGAAAAGAGAAAAGTGGGGTAGTGGGGAGGAGAAAGTGAGTATGGGCTGGAATTCGTATCATATGTATTACAAGTTTACAGCAGAGGCACTATTCTATAGAGTGAGATGATTCGCAATGTTTTTAACCGAGCTTTTCCTCCAGCATGTTTACCTGACCAAAGGAAAATTGTTGATGTGAGTTGTTCCCCAATTAAATCTCTAAGTAAATTAAAAATAAATAAATACTAAAAAGAGATAAAGAAAGCATTGGGTTGCCTCCTCAAGAAGCGCTTGTTTAGAGTCGTTATCTCGACTTTGTCTCGTCTTAGTTCTTTCCAGGTGTTCTCCTGACAACGCACACGAGTCGCTTGTCTGGAGGATTTCCTTCGATGTGATATGTGGTCTTGTTCTCATCACCCTCTTCGTAAAATTCGATTGTGAGTTTCTTTTGTATCATTTTCCCTCATTCAAACATGACGGGAGTAATTCTCTCTTCTCTAGAAACGAGGTTGATTATGTCTTGTCCTTCATCTTCTTCATCGCTTGGCATTTACGGTCCAGGATCAAACCCCAAATCTACATCGAGCCTTGCTTCTACCTCGTCTAGTCTTCGAGAGATCGTGTCAAGTTCTTCACGGAGATTCTTGATCAATGAGAGGGCTAAGAGAGAATAATTCTTGTTATTGGTGACGTCAGGACTCCCTTTTTTATCATCAGTTTCTATTGTGTAGGAAGATGTGTGAGTTTGAGCTCTCTTTCCTTCTTCTTCATCTTGCATGTTGAACAGTTTCTCCATTTCCGCTATGCAAATCACTTCCCTGATGTCTTCCAGTTCGTCCAATCGAAATTCATCGTCGCCGGACTCGTCCACTATTGTTGTCCTGTAAACAAAGTTGATGTCAGAGGGGAATTCAAGAATTTTGTTCATGTTGTAGACCACCTTGTTTTCTCCAACATTCAACGAGATCTTCTCATTTTTGACATCAATTATTGCTCCACATGTGGCGAGGAATGACCTTCCAAAGATGATTAGAATCTGCTCATCTTCTTCCATGTCAATCACAACGAAATCTACTGGTATCCAAAATTCTCCAACTTTGATCGGAACATCTAGCAACACTCTTCAAGATATCAAATTGATCGGTCAGCGAGTTGCAATGAAATTCGCATTGGTCAGAGTTCTCTACATCCCAATTTATCGTATACCGCCTTCGGTATAGACTCACACTTGCTCCCAATCACACAGTGCTCTCTTGAAATTCGTCATGCCAATTGTGCATGGAATCGAGAAGCTTCCCAGATCTTGCAACTTTGCCGGTAATTTGTTTTGCACGAGCGCACTACACTCCAGATTGAGCGGAACTGTTGAGCATTCTTGGAGGTTGCTGCGGTTTGCAAGGATCTCCTTCAGGAATTTGGCATACGAGTGTATACCTGCAATTGCCTCAGTGAAGGGGATGGTGATTTGCAACTGCTTGAGCGTCTCCATGAATCTTACGAATTGTTACTCCATCTTGTGCTTGGCTGGCCTTTGAGGGAATGGCAGAGGTGGCTTGTAGGCTGGTGGTGCGATGTATTCAGGTTCGGGTTGTCGTTCGTTTCCACCTATGGTGTCATTCTGCTCCTCAATTGGGTCTGTTTGCACTTCGAACACGGGTGGCTCTAGTTGCTGCGGCTCGTATTCATCGAAATATGGTGGTTCTGCATGAGTCTCATCGGGAGTTAGATCGGGCATTGGAGGTCCCTTGTAAGTTATGTCGCTCATTAGCGTGATGCATTTGCAAGTCTCTCTTGGGTTTTCTTTCCGGTTGGCCCGGAAATTTTCCTTTTCCGCGTGTGATACTCGAGAGTTCTCTTGCCATTTTGGAGATGTGATCCTCTAAGTCTTTGTTGCGGTTCACTAAGGTTTAGATCTTCTGACTGATGTCGACATTCGCCTTGTCTTGCTTCTCTAGAATCTCTCAATTAATGCTGTGATGTCAGGTTGCTGTGGTTGGTTATACTGCCTCGGTTGGTAGTTCGGTTGAGGATTTTTGTACCTTGGTTGGTAATTGGGTTGTGGTTGGTAGTTCTGTTGAGAGTGCAGCGGGTCTTTGGTTGTTTGCATATGAGAGATTTTGATAGGTTTCGGTTGTTTGGATGGTACGATGTTGTAAGCAGGCTGAGGACGGAAGTTGTTGTCAATGGCGTTTACTTGCTCTATCTCTTCCTCAGTTTCTGTCACATTCGTACATTCATTCGTCTCATGTGCTCCTCCACAATAGCACAGGCTGTCGCGACATTGACTGCTGCTATTGCTCGCTGCTTGGTCTGCTTGTTGAGTGCTGATTGCTAATGCATCAATCTTCGCATTCAGCATGGTGAGCTCGTTCGACTTGGTGCATGCCAAGTGTTAGGTTCGGCTTCTTGCACTCTGAGGTACCGGCCAGAAAATGGCCGGTACTATTGCAAAAAAAAAATTTGGGAACCGGTCATATTTCGGCTGGTACTGAATTAAATTGAGTACCGGCCAAAAAATGGCCAGTACGGATATTTTTATAACTTTCCAAGGGATCTGGATATATTAATTAATTTCTATTAACTTTGGATATTTAATAAAAATGTCGAAGGAGAAGAATAGATGAAAGAGGAAAAAGAAATTGAAGAGAGCCTACCAGGAATTGGGATACGAAGAAAAAAGGAACTAACTTGGCATATTGCTTCGACGAGGGTTCAGGGTTTTCGACTGGAATTTTTGGGATTCAATTTCAACCTCCTGCTATAGGGTCTGGCTGTGTGGGTAAGATTAATTTTAAATCCGACTCAAGAAAGAAGAGGTCGTGCGATCGAGAAGACTAGGGCTGTGGGTGAAGGCGGGTGAGAGAAGAGAAGCGTGGCTGCATGGGTCTGAGAGAGATCAGAGAAGGCGTGCAATGTCATTTAGGTCTGAGAGACAGACAGAGAACAACGCAACACAAAGTAGGTTTGGATTTGGGGGCGGGGTATTAAAAAAATAAACCGATGGTCCGGACCAAATTCATATAAAAGTTCAGTCGGTTCAGTATAATCAGTTTTGTAATTTTCAAAACCGAACCGACCAAAGTTTTAAATTGGTTTTAAAAACTAAACTGAACCGAACCATTAAACCGAAAAAACCGAACCGTTTAATCCTATCTAATTCGGTTCGATCTAAAACCGATTAAACCGGACCCAATGAACACCCCTATTGGTGAGAGAAGTCGAAGGGCGAGATTCGTGGGAACACAAAATTAGAAGAAAGTAGGAGAGTCAGGATCGGATATCCGAAAATTTGAATTATACGGATACGAATCCGTATCCGTATCCGATTTCAAAACTGAAACCGAATCCAAATCTGAATCTGTATATTTCATATCCGTATCTGAATATCCAAATCCGCAAAATTCAGATACGGATCCGAATTCGAACGGATAATATCCGATCCGTTTGCATCCCTAAATCTACATGTGCCACGTTTTTTGGACTCTCAATAAAAATTTTCGCAATAAATAATTCTCTAGTCTGTCATTAATATTTGTAGACTAACTTAAGTAAGTTTTCTAAGCACAGAAAAATGAACTCACATGATGAGCAAAAATTAGAAAAAATAATCCAGTTTGACTTTTATGAAATAATTAATAATACCACAAGTTATTTAGTAGATAATCATTATAATGAAAATGAATTAATAAAAAATATCACAAATTATTTTTTTATTAAAAAGTAAGTTATCCAGAGGAGAGTTTCAATACAACAAATTTAATGTGCAGTTCGAGTTATAAATTTTCAAATAGAAACGAAAAAATAAACTTTTGGACATTTCGTGGCACAAAATCTCGTAGCATTAGAGATATTTTTTTATTTTTAGAAATTATTATTAAATAATATAAGAAAATAGATTCAGTACATAGAATTTTTTATGGTTTAGAAGGCGCCATGTGGGTAACTCAGATTTAAATTTTGGAGAATATTTTATGGTTTAGAAGGCGCCAAGTGGGTAACTCAGATTTAAATTTTGGAGCTGAGTCAGTAGTCTGAGGTTTGAATCTGAACCACTAACTTGGCTCTAAAGTTTTAATTCGAACCACTAACTCGGAGCCTTCTAGGCCATGGAAAATCTCATGTACTCAATTTATTTTGCTATATTATTTACTAATAATTTTTAAAAATAAAAATTCTCACCAAGGCTACGAGATTTTGTTCTATAAAATGTCTAAAGTTTACTTTTTTCATTTATAACTCAAATTGCACATAAAATTTGTTATATTAAAACTCTCTTCTTGATAACTTACTTTTTTCATAAAAAGAATATCCTGTGGTATTTTTATTTATATTCATTATAATAATTATCCTCTAGATATTGGTATTATTAATTTAGCAAACGAAAAATCAGATATGAATTGAACAGGAATTAAAAATAGTGAAAGTTTGCACCAAAAAAAAAACTCCAAAAAAATTATAAATTGAATGAATTTTGTTAAAATTGTGAAAACAATATTTATGTTACAAATACGACTTTTTGCATAAAAGTTGGATATAAAAGTCTAATTTGAATTTGACATATTTGTCCTTAATTCCATCAACGCTATCATGGAAGAAATAAAAAATCAATGATTACAATTTTGGAATTCGTATCCTCTGCATTAACGGAACGTGCGTTAATAGATCTAGACCGTTCAATTGAGATCCGCACTAATATTAAAGGGCTCCGTGTGTTATAGGCGATGGGCTGGATTGGCTCCGATCCTGATCAGACGGACGAGATGCATTAAACTCAAAAGATGCTGTTTTGAGTTAATGCAGAAGATGCGGACTCACAATTTTGAGGGATCCGATAAGAATATTTTTGTGGAGAATACCATGTCAAATCAAACTCATTTCAAAAACTGATACAAATTCAAGACAAGGAGAAAAGGATCCATGCAAGAAATTCCAGTGCGGCAAATGACAAATTGTGGGCAAATATCTTGGCGAAATGAGAAGCCTCATGCTGTATGCATCCCATATCCAGCACAAGGTCACTTAACACCTATGCTAAAACTTGCCAAGCTTCTTCATTCCTGCTATGGCTTTCACATAACATTTGTTAACACACACTACAATCACCGCCGCCTTCTCAACTCAGGTGCGCTGTCTTCGCAGCTAAATGTACCAGATTTTCGTTTTGAGTCGATACCAGATGGACTCCCAGCCCCACCAGCGGGCTTTGAGGATGCAACGCAGGTATGGTAAATTATTTTTTATGATATACTGGTAATTTTAGCGTAATAGTCGTTGGTTTTAAAGAACCAATAATAGTATCGATCAAAGTTAAGTATCTTTTACAATAAAAAATCTTTCTTAAAATCTCTAAATCCGTACCACTGTCATTCAATATATACAAAATATTTGTTTTCCTATCTTCTTGTCTCAATTTCTAGATTTCAAATTCAGGAAAAAGAATTATATAATTTATATTTTAAATTTTAATCATTTGATGTATCTTCAAATTAAGATGTCTGGTAGAACTATACTATATATCCATGGGATAATGTGCATAGTGGTTTGAAAAAAACCGGGCGGTCCAGGACTGGACCGGCCCACCCGTGGTCCGGATCCGGACCGGACCGTGCCCGTGTCAACCCGTGGACCGGACCGCCAAAATAGGTGGGCCGGGTTTAGCAAGGTGCGGAACTCATTTTTTGGACCTAACCCGTGAATACCCGACCCGTTTGAACCCCCAGTCCCGGACCGGAGCAAACCCGAACCGGACCGGACCCAACCCGTGCCGAACCGCGAAAACCCGGGTCCAACCCGAACCGTGCCAACCCGGGTCCAACCCGTGCCCACCCGGGTCCAACCCGTCTGAACCTGTTTGAACCCCCGAAAATTCAAATTTAAAAAAAAAAGGCATAATGCATGTGGGTTTGCTGTTTGTTTGCTCTGGTTGGCACGATTCGACACCTTTAATCAATATAACTCAGGATGTCAACTTGTCCCTCTCTGTATTCTGTAAAACTCAAGATGTCAACACTTTTAATCAATCCAAAGGGAGAGATTAATTGGTCAAGAATGATTTTATGCTAAATATGAATTAACATATATACATATTATTTGACATCTTAATTAAAATTTACATATTCATATGTTAATTGATATGTTAATTCTATAAACTTTAATTTGAATTAACATATGTATCTTCTTAATTAAAAATATTTTATACTATTATATGCAATATATGAGTATTGGAGAGAAGTGTTATTAGTTTGCATTAAGGAAATTTTGTACTCAATATATAAGACTACAGATCGGTAAATAGTTGTCTATTATAATATTTTTAATTAAGAAGATTCATATGTTATTTTTTTAATTAAAAATATTTTACAAAATATAAGATTTTAAAATCTTTTTAATTAAGAAGATTCATATGTTAATTCAAAAAATTTACAAAATATTTTATAGAATTAACATCTTAAAGATTTTAAAAATATTTCATGCAAACTACTTTACTTTCGAATTAACATAATTCAAAAGATTCATTCATATGTTAATTCAAAAGATTTTACATAATAAATTAATACCATACATTACAGCGATTGTTATAAGGATTAAGATGTGAAAAATATTTTACAAAATAAACTAATACCATACCTGTATCAGTATGTGTTTATCTAATAAAATTCTTCATTAAAATTTTTTTATACTTAATATGTTATATGCAGCATATGAGTATTGCTGAGAAGTATAAGTAGTTCACATTATATAAATTTTATACTAATAAGACTTCAGATCTGTAAATCGTTTGAGACATTATAAATATTTTATACTAATATATGCCTAATAAAATTGAGACACTCATTTGATGTTATAAAAAATAAATGATGCGGAGGAAATTAAATTAATGTGATATGATAAAGTTAATAATATCAAAGTAAATGGTGGAGCTTTTCTTATTTGGTATTTTTCAAATTTAAAATCACAGAAGAGTAATGTGAATTGTGGAGAGAGAGTAGGGAGAGGAAAGAATAGAAATTTGAGATATTTTGTCAAAAAAATTCAAAAGGAGATATTTTATTTGATCTTTTCTTTTCTGGAGACGGAGCAGTTTGTAAAATATTTCAATATTGGATTTGGCTCCATTGTAACAAGATTTTCATATCTCTTTACTTTGATTTTGATTTCTCTAGAATTTTGTATAAATTTGTATCAAAATTATGGGAAATGCATTTCATCGTCTAGAATTTTATCACCCCATTCTCGTCTGCCATTCTTGTGCTGACACGTACTTTTTAATTATTTTTTATTTTGAATTATGTTCATGGTATACATATAAAATATATAGGAATGACACATGTCAGAAAAAAAAATTATACAAGGTTTATATTTACAGATCTTGTATAATCATGTATTAATTAGTGTGAATAATGTACTAATAAGTGTGAATAAATTGCAAACCATGATAATTAGTGCGAATAAAAAAAATCATGTATTCTAACAATATATTAATTGTTACCATGTATCAATTAGTGTATATCTTGTATTAATTAGTTTATTCAAATAATATATTAACAAGTGAAAAAGAGTGTACCGTGTATTAAATAGTGCGAATAAAGGACAATTATGTATGTATTTAAATTTGATTTATAGTTTGAAGTTGCTTTAAAAGAACAAAAAAAATAAAATAAAAAACAGCAAAAAAAAAAAAGGACCGGACCGGACCCGGATCCGGACCGAACTGTGGACCCGGACCGGACCGACCCATGGACCCGTGGAACCTGGGGTTGAGCACGGGTTTGAGTTGACCGAACAAAATCCAACCCGTGGAACCCGACCCGTGCCAACCGGTGCCCGTGTCAACCCGTGGACAGGGCGGGTTTGGACCGGACCGGACCGTTTTCAATACCCTAAATGTGCATAGTCCAAACCCAGTGAGTTTTCTTTTTAATGAAAATGAAAGCAGGTGGGATTTATAACCAAATTACTTCTAATGATAAGTCTAGTGGATCGATTGTCCTTTTTAACCAAACCAGCAACTTGAATTGTTACATCTCCGGACCTGACTAGTAGTACTGAATTTTCTGAAAAAATAAAAGATGTAGCCGAAACCATTTTAATTGTGAGAATATTATTCTATTCCGATTTAAACTATGTATATCCAATTCCTTCGATCTCGACAGAAGGCTGATTGCTTGACTTTCATATATCTCTCCTTTCAGGATATCCCAGAGCTGTGCAAATCAATTGAGAAGAACTGTCTGAAGCCATTTAAAGAGTTGCTCGAAAGAGTGAATGGTGTCGGGGGCTCACCACCGGTGAGTTGCATCCTGTCAGATGGAGTAATGAGTTTTACACTTGATGCGGCGGAGGAGATGGGGTTACCAGAGGTAATCTTTTTTACATCAAGCGCTTGTGGCTACAATGGATATCTCCATTACAAGGAGCTAATTCAGAGAGGGATCGTTCCCCTCAAAGGTAAAGTATTTACCATTTTAATCGAATTGTTTTATTGTTTTGAATTAATTATTAATAATTTAATACTCTACTTAGGACTTAGGTATCAGTGTTCAATTCTGATTTCCACGTATAGTACTACATTGATGTAGTCCGTTTATAAAATTGGTGATATTTTAATATCGTAATATAGTAATATAGGGAAATTCAATTCTCTTTAGCAATTATTATTTTCAAAGATCAAAACAAAAGAGCTATAAATTATTATTTTTTATTGTAGTTTCCCACACTAATATATTTAGTTGGATTGTCATGAGTCATGACATCAGTAGACAAATACACCAGTAGCTAAGTCATGTATTAATCTAGATCTTGCCAAAATAATATTGTTATGCTATGCTCTTTTATCATTCATAACAGAAAATAATTAGTTGGCATCGATTATGTTTTCCAGCAAGTACACAGCATTTTCTACCACTGTCACAATTTTCTACTCTTTATGTCATTGTCCCAATTGCTAATCAAATTCACACAATCAATTATATATTATTATATTAGCATAAAACAATATTTAATATTCTAATTATGACATAATCCAGATGAAGCTCAACTGAAGGACGGATACCTTGAAATGCCCCTCGACTGGATCCCTGGCATGAAAAATATGAGGCTAAGGGACATGCCGGATTTTTTACGCACCACTGACCCAAACGCTGTCATGTTGAACTATCTAAATCGCGAGAGTTGGCGCAATACCAAAGCAACTGCTATTGTGTTAAACACCTTTGATGAACTGGAACAAACTGTATTAGACACACTACAAACCATGCTTCCTCCAATCTACACTGTGGGCCCACTCTCTCTACTCTCCTCCAAGGCGAACAAAGTACCTCTCAGCTCGAATTTATGGAAAGAAGACACTGAATGCATGAAATGGCTAGACGGCAAAAAATCAGGCTCGATTGTTTATGTCAATTTCGGCAGCATAACAGTCATGACTAATGATCAATTGATAGAGTTTGCTTGGGGTTTGGCAAACAGCAAGTGTGATTTTCTATGGGTTATAAGGAACGATCTGGTGAAAGGCGATACTGCTCTACTCCCGCCAGAATTCTCTGCAGATATAGAGGGGCGAGGCCTACTCGCCGGTTGGTGCCAGCAGGAGGCTGTACTGGCACATCCTGCTATTGCGGGCTTTTTAACTCATAGTGGATGGAATTCTACACTTGACAGTTTGAGCTGTGGGGTGCCTATGATCAGCTGGCCCTTCTTTGCTGAGCAACAGACCAATTGCCGGTATTTGTGCACCGAATGGGGGGTTGGAATGGAAATTGACAACAATGTACAGAGAGATGAGGTGGAATGGCAAGTTAGAGAACTCATGACTAGAGAGAAAGGAGCAGAGATGAGAAGCCGGGCAGTCGAGTGGAAGAACAGTGCAATTAGGGCGACACAGCCTGGGGGTTCATCCTCCGTCAATCTTGATAGGTTGGTTAAAGAAGTGATGCTTTCAAAATGGAAGTAACTCTGCGCTGAAATATATGCTGCATGCATGATTTGGCATGTTTGGTTTGTTATGTACGTTGTTTGTTTGTTGTATGAAGTAATTAAGATGTTTTGCTATGTTCTTATGGCACGAAAAATTAATGTTTTTCCATTAAATAAGTAAAATTATGAATTTCTCCTATTAGAGACACATCTTTAATTTACTAATGAAGAAAAGAAAAAGAAAATTACTTAGTCTCCATTCAAAATTTATTGTGGGTAACTGTTGGAAATAACATGGTTCTGAAAATTGAGTCTCCATTCAAAATTTATTGTGGTAACGGTGTTTTTGTGGGGCAAGAGTAATGGAGATGAAAGAGGTATGTCTTGGTTAAACTGGGAGACAGTTTGCCTTCAAAAGAGGTGCGGGGGTTTGGGAGTTATACACATAGGCATTCAAAACACCGCACTATTGCTAACATGGTGGTAGATTGGATATCAAAATCCAAATTCCCTTTGGACTAAGGTCATGATTCAATTGTATTGGAAGGGTACACAAACAGACGAGCCTAATCTCTGGAACATTACGGGATCTTTTTTCTAGTGCCAGTTACTCAAATTGAAGCATTGGTTTCACTGGTCTCCTTACTGGCAAATAGGCAGCAGCTGGGAAAACCATTTCTTTTTGGCAAGATTCATTGCAGGGAATTCCTCTTGCACTAGAACCTCAGCCTGTCTTACACATCATCGCACCTGAGCTCACGCTGTTGGATCCGATAACCTTAACGGATCAAACCGATAACCTGGTATAGCGCTGGACAGCTTCCGGCCTATACTCATCCAGTTCCTTCTACAAGGTCTTGATATAGGGGGGCAATATACGTTGGCATTTCATGGTGGCTTGGCGGTGTAAAGCTCCAACAACAGTCAAGGTTTTCTCCAATCTAATGCTAATGGAGAAAGTCCTGACACATGATACAATGATTCAGAAAGGAATTCACTGTGACATCCGATGTGTGGTGTGCAACGGTGGTGAACCAGAGACTGCACTACACCTTTTCTTTCATTGCCAATATGCACAAAGGGTGTGGAGCCTACTGTCGCAAACGCTGCGAGTTCAGATCATGTACCCTGCTGAATCTGTACAAAAGACTTGGGAGGAGTCTTGGAACAGAGTGCAACTGTTAAGATGTATGGATGAAAAAACTTGGGCGACCTGGTTTGAATGCACCTGCTGGATGCTCTGGAAACAGAGGAATGGAGTCATATTCAGAGGAGAAACAACATACCATCGCCTTTTGGTGAAGAAAACCAGAGATGAAGGACGTTTGTGGCTTCTTAATTGCTAAGATAGGCCCAACAGGTGCCCTGCGGGGACTTTGTAGATAACCAGCACTAATTTTCTTTTATTTTTTCATAATGTCTAATCATTTAAACATTATGATATGTCTAATCCCAAAAACTTGGTCAAATGCAACAGGATGAAACAGTTAAATGGAAACAATTATTCAAGTACAGTGAAGTGGAGGGTCTCTAATTCAAACCAAAACCCACTAGATTAATAAATAAATCAAACTAGAATCCAAGCTAGCAGCCAACTGGAACATAGAGGTTTAAAGTTCAGAACTGTTTACATTTTCAATAGCATGTCGATCATAAGAAAGAGAAAAATAATCACCAAAATATCTAAAAGATTTACATTGACAGGGAAAAAAGAAAAAGAAAATCTTTACAGCAACTTCTTTGCTATTCTATCTTTAGCAGTTACTTTCTTTTTCAACATAGATGCCAATGTTGGTTTCTTCGTCTTAAATTCACCTCTACTTTGCACCAAATCCTCTGAGTAAGAAGTTGAAGCCATAGCTGATTCTCTCAAGACCTCTTGATTGTGCTCTCTTACTCTCGCAAGCTTAGCTCTCTTTATTTCTCTCTCATCTCTCTCTCTATTCCTCACATTATTCACTGCTTGCTTTACCAACCCCTCCATAGTTTCTCTATCTACACACTCTTCAGTTTTCTTCGTTGTTGCCTCATTACAATTTTCTATTGGATTTCCCACAGAATCCCGAGGAACAATCGGACCATGAAAAGGGCAAAATTTTAGGTCCCTTCTCTGACAAAGGGCACCATTTTTCAAAGGTGCCAAGCAAGGACTTATCTCTACAGGCTCTTCTTTATAAACCATCCGGTGTACACTAAGCTCTGCAATTTTCTCCTGTGGAATTATTCTATCATTGTCAACTCTACCCCAATGCCCTTCAATTTCCAAACCCCTTTGGTTTGCTGTAGCATCGCTACTTGAGCCCCAATTGTCTAACGAAAGACCCCAATTTATCACTGGTGCCTCGGATAATAATTTTGACCTCTCTGGGTCCAACTTAATATTTTTCGATTTACTACGTGAATTTAAACTTTCAATAGAAGACGATGAAGTGGAAGCTACATTTTTCCCCTTCCTTTGAACCAACTCCTGAGGAAGGTTCTCAATTTTACCCTCCTCCCAAATATCTTCTGCTTCTTCCAATTCTACTTTATTTACCTTGTCAAATAAACAACCCATTTCAACCAACTTATCCTTCATTGATTGAATATTGTCTCGTAAATCAATCAACTCCCTCAGTGCTGTATCTCTAAACCTATTATCAGCCAAGTCAACCCTAATTAGAACTGATATCCATTCTTGCACAGAGACCAAATGCTTTGAAACAAGCAACTTGTGTAATTCTCTTAAAGTATCAAATACTGCTTCGTTATCTTGCGTTTCATGCACCGTCTTCGCCTCTTTCATAGAATCCATACGGATTTGCCTCATTTCTAGTGAACTAAATGCCTCCATTTCATCATCATTGAGAGTGAAATCAATTGCAGGGTTCAATTCCTCTTGCTTTACACTAATAATATCTAAGCACTCATTTATCTCATCAAGTGTGGAGCAGATTTCTCCTTTAATTGAAGAAAAATTCTCCTTTAAATTCTCATATTTACCGAGCAAAATCTCCTGGGTCTTCAACTCTCTTTCTCTCCTCTCCCTTTGCAACCTTGCTGCATTTTCCATATTATTAGGAAATTGAAATTTCAGAACATTTTTCAAGTAGTTAAACCCTAATCTCAACTGAGGATAGTGCATCCCAAATTTTGAATTCCATTTTTCCAGGAATTCAATTGATTTCTTGCGGAGATTTGAGGCAATAGCGGAAGGAGGTGGAAGTGGCATATTTTTTCTAAAGCCAATGCTAAGAGCTAAGAACTGCTCCAAGGTTTCTACAAAGATGGACCTGAAGAGCTTGGATCTAATGAATAATTCATCAATTATGAGAAGCAAGAGGTAACGAACCTGTGAATTTAGTGATAAAAACATTTAAGCCTCTTTGGATTCCCACCATCATACCATAGTAAGGGACCAATAATGGTAAATAGACCTATGGGTTTTTCTCAAAAAAAAAATAATGGTAAATAGAAATCCAACTAGATACTGGTACTGGCAATCAGAAATCTCTTATCAAACCCTAATTCCTATCTGATTTCACAACTCCTCATTCCTCAAGTAAAAATATCTAATTTTAATTAATTCTAGGAAATATTCAATTGAACATTCCACTAATTTTTCAAGATCCCAGCTATCAAAGAACAACTTGTACTCAGCAAACCATAATTTCCCTGGTATCAGGGCATTGCTTGAAGAATAGAAAAAAGTAATAGACCTGAGAGTGTGGTTTCTTCATGAGTTCCATGAGCGATCGGACGGCAGCACGAGTCTCCACGTCGGACGAACGGACGGCCGATTTGATGGCCTTGAGGAGGCGCGGGTCGACGTCGGGCTCGGTCGAATCGGAAGCGCGCTCAATCAAGCGCCAAACCACGATGCCTGTTTCGTTCTCCAATCCTTCCTCGCTGGCCATTAGTTAATCTCTCCGAATACCCTTCTACTCTCTCTCTCTCTCTCTCTCAATTTGACGGAAGTGTCGGGTGTAGGAGACCCGTGAGAAAGAAAGGAGGCGGTTGGCTCGGTTCGGTTCATATGCCCTACGGCAGTACGGCTCAATGTATCGGATGCGGGCTGAAATATAAATGTCCATTAAGATTTGAGGTTCTACAAATTTTACGTGCGGATCCATATCTAAGTTCAAGGAAATTTTGATGATTTAGATACATATCATATTTATTATCTTAATGAATTTTTATTTGAATTCGAATTAACGTATTTTATATTAAAATAGTTAAAATAATAAATTACACGCATGATATGAGAACATAATTTTTGTATTCGAATTATATTTTGAGAACATAACTTTAATTTAACTAGAGAAGGGAATCTTGACACCATATTTTTATAAGTCATTTTTGCGATTTTAAAATTCAAACAGTAGATTCAAACCGTTCAACCTAATGTCCATATTAAAATATGCTTGAAGACCAAATTTTACATTTTTTGAAAATTTATTACTATTTATTTATAATTTTTTAAAATCGTTATTTTTCAATAGTCTAGAATTGCCTGAAAATAACAATTTTGTACACATCTTAATAAATACTAAAAAAAATTCAAAAAAAATATAAAATTTGGTCTCCAAGCACATTTTAATATGGAGATCACGTTGAACGGTTTGGATCGACTGTTTGGATTTTGAAATCGCAAAAATGACTTATAAAAATATGGTGTCAAGATGTGTCACCATAAAATGGTGTAATTTGATTCCTCCTCATTTAACTAAGAGGGGATCCACTTACAACATTCTACAGTTACAATGTCTTACAACATGATTTTTAAAAGTCCAAACAGTTGATCCAAAACCGTTCAACATTATCTCTATATTAAAATGTGCTTGGAGATCAAATTTTACATTTTTTTTTTTGAATTGTTTTACTATTTATTAAGTAGTTTTACAAAATTGTTGTTTTCAGACTATTAAATTTTATACCCATCTTAATAAATAGTAAAATAATTTAAAAAATATATAAAATTTTGATCTCCAAACACATTTTATAATAGAACAGTAAAATAGTTATCTTAACTATTTTTCATTTAATGAAAGTGAACTTCGACCTTTTTACTCAAAAGTAAGATAGTCATTATTAAAAATTAGAAAATATTATTAACTTAAAATCATATATACTCATATGCTGCTACAAAGCTAAAGGAAAATTTTATTATCAACATTATTTATTGGATTATTGGCCTTTCAAATCCTTCGAGGTTCAATTATAAATCGAACAAATTAGATATTATTTGAAATCTAAATGTATATTGGAACAAATTTATCATATTAAAAAAATCTATACAATATTGATTTAAAAATGACAATTAAATTAGTATGAATAAAAATACTTGTATTTGTACTTATTTAAAAATACATCCACTACATACAAAGCGATAGGCAAAGAAGAGAGAATATAAATCACACACAAAATAATTGAGATGGACTTAATTTTTTTCCATCATTTTACACTAGTTGGGAAAAAAATTAATTAAAAAAAATCTCATCCATTTCACACAAATATGTCATTTGACGGGTCAAGAAAATATTATCCCATTCAGTCCAAATTCTCATTCAATTTCATGAAAATTTGTGTACATCCGAAATGTTCGTCCTAAGTATTCTGAGTTTTTCGAAGAGCAATACTAATATATAATTAACAATTTAACATATAAACTGCTGAATTTACTTGTGTAATTATATCAGAGACTAACAACTTTTTTAAAGTCTTTTTTATTTTTTTTACTTAGTCAAAAATTGATTCCAAGTTTCAAAAGGAAAAAGGAGTCACTGGTCTCATGGCCGAGAAGTCTGCTAATTGAACCGGTTTTGTCCATGAACAACCGGGCTGAACAAGGTGTGATCCGAACTAGACATTTGACAGTACCCGTTAAGGGTAACCCGAACCCGGTCCGCCCGTGCCCGGTGCCCGGGGTACCCGTACCCGTGACCGGGTATACCCAGGTAAACGGGTACACGGGTACGGGCTTGAAATGGGCAGGGTGGCCTGTTTTGGTGCCAAACCCGGGTGTACCCGTACCCGGCAGACCCGTGCCCGCTGCCCGTCTGCCCGCACCCGCCACGGGTGTACCCGCACCCGGTAACCCGTGCCCGTGCCCGTACCCGTACCCGTGCCCGTGCCCGTGCCCGCTGCCCGCCGAACAACTTTAATTCAAAAATTTTTCCCCCCACTGGCTACTGTTAACAGAGCAGTTTTGGCTACAGGCAGCGCACTGAGTACAGCTTTTCATGTGAATATTGCGCTGCATGAAGCTAAACCTGCTCTGTTAACTTGCAGAGGCTTATTTTGAGTACAGCTTTTAGTTCGGCAGAATCCAGAGGCTTATTTTGAGTTTTTTTTTTCCTTTTATTTAATTTAGTTTAGATTTAAATTAGATTTTGATTCAATTTAAATTTTAATTTAGATTTATATTTATATTCAATTTAGATTTAATTTAATTTGCATCTAAATTTAGATTTGAATTTTAATTTAATTTAGTTTAGATTTATATTATCAATTTAAATTGAACGTTTACAAAATATATTATCAATTTAAAATGTTTATTGTTTTAAAGTAATTGATTTAAGATATTTTTTATTTATATTTTATTTAACCTATTAAAAATAAATGAACGTTTAGAAAATATATTATCAATTTAAAATGAAATTTTGACAAAAAAGGGCATAACTTTTGATCCGTCCGTCGGATCGGACTGAAATTTTGACATGAGCTCCACAGCCCCAAAACCAAGCTAATTTCCTTTTCAACTCGATCCGACCGTCGGATTCGTCAAAAAACTAAGGGAAGAGCCTCAAAACTTGAGTTGAAGTTTCCGATTAAGATTTTCATCTCTATCATTCAATCCAAGTAGCTCAGTAAATTAGTTACATAATGAACTTGCAGATTACCAATTTTTACTATTTTTGGAATTTTTTTACTATTTTTTATAATTCATGAAAGATGAGCAAAATCAGTCTACTATAGCGTAATTTTGTGTAGTTTAGTGTTTTTTTTTACCGTATTTCAGCATAATTAGCGAGGTTATTGTAATTTAACGTAATTTAGTATAATTGAACATAATTTATTGTAATATAGTGTAATTCAACATAATTTCAAGTAATCTAGTGTATTTTAGTATAAAATTACTCCTGTAAAGAAATAAATAATTAGACTTGTACTTAGCCGAATAAATATACAAATTTTCGCACAAATAATTTTTATATATGAGTTACAAATTTTATTTATTTAGGAATTATAAAGATGTGACTTGATAATTTTATGTATATATATATATAATATTTGATATTGAACTATTCAGATTTTAAAAGTCGAATTATAAACACGTAATAATATTCGTACGACACGGTAAAAAAAATAAGAAAACAAATCAAAACACAAAACAGAAAACAGCAAAAAAAACAAAAAAACAAAAAAAAAATACCCGTGCCCGTCCTGCCCGTGCCCGCTGTACCCGTGCCCGTTGTACCTGTCTACCCGCAACGGGCACGGGTTTGAGACCGGCAGGGCGGAGTTTTTCAAAAAAAAAACCCGCCTACCCGCCTACCCGCTGCCCGCCTCGGGCACTGCCCTGCCCTGCCCGAGGTACCCGTTAGCAAATGTCTAATCCGAACTGAGACCAATGTTCAGTTCAATTTATTTTTTATTTACGAACCGAATCCGAACCGGACCTGAACAAAAGTTCGGTTATGTTCATCAGCCCGTTTGAACAGATTTTGAGCAGCCCGCAGCCCGTTTGAAAAGGTTTTGAGCAGCCAGCAGACCGACTCGCGATAATGCGATATCGCCTCTCTCTCTCTCTCTTAGTCCGATCTCTCTCTTTCCCCCTTCGCCGCCAATCTCCCGGCAAAGTGATCTCTCTCTTGCCGACGCCACCTCTCCTCCGTCGCGCCACCTCTCATCCGTCGCGCCACCTCTGCTGCGTCTCTTAGCCGCTGCGCAATTTTCACATTTTCAGGTACCGTTTCGCCTTTTCACACATCATACTTAGAAATCAATTTGAAGTTTAGGATCTTTAACGTTGTGTGATTTGGTTTAGTATCAATTTGAGTATTTGAGTATTTGAGTTTGATGCAAGTCATTGAATATTCGAGTATTTGAGTATTTTGAGTTTGATGCAAGTCATTGAATCAATTTGATAGGGTTGCTCAACAGAATCGATTGAGTATTTGAGTTTGATGCAAGTCATTAAAGATTTATTTTCTGCTATTGTTTTTCAGGGATGCAAGCTCACTGCTAGAGTTATAGCACTCTCTGGGAGGTTTGCTAAGTGTGAAGGTAATTGTTAGGAATTTATCTATTTGATTTCTAATTTTTTTATTGCATTTCCGTTGTTGCGAAAAGAAAATTATATTTTATTTTTTGCCTTCTGAAAATTGTCTTAAAGGAAAAACAGATATACTTCTGAAAATTTAATTTTACAACCTTGTATGTATAAGTCAATGCAATCCATGTTGTCAGCACCCAATGTACATGTGATTGTGTTGTTAATCTCAAATTTTTTGGGGTTGAAATTAATAGTGCCAACTGTTAAGAAGTGAAAGTGTAATTAATATATATGTATTTTTTTAATTTATTGCAGCAAAAAAAAAATTTTATAGAGGTTTTGAAGAAGGATCTGATAAGATTGAGATCAAACACAGAAGTAACAAGATTGAAGAGATCAAGCATTTTTCTTTTTCTGAGGTATCCCTCGACGTACTATAATTTTTTTTGTAATATTAAATTCTGATTTCTGACTCTCAATCTGAGAATATTGAGATTTGGGTGAATTTGGTGACATATATGTATTTTTTCTTTTATTTACCATTATTTCATGGCTGTGCACTGAAAAGTTACTAAACTGAACTTTGAAGAACCTATGGGTTATTTTTTTAAGTACCAAGCAATGACTTCTACATTGTATATATTTGTAGTTGTGTACTGTTTTACTTTGAAGAACCTATGGCTGTGCAATGACTTATATGTTTCTGGCAAAGAACCTAAGCCTTCTCATTGAGCTCTACTTTCTTACATTATAATTTATTTTAAATTTTTGTAGGGGACAGATGGTGGGATAAGTTCTTCCAAAAATTGTTATATCAGTGGCTTTGATGCAACTAGGTACATCTCTTTATACAAATGCACAATTGTGTTTGCTGGTTCAATTTGGTAAAACTAATATAGTTTTTTTTTTAATTTATTGCAGAAAAAATTTGTAGTGAAGCTGTCACTTCATCAGGCCACGGTCGGTACTAGCTATAAGGTGTCCAATTAATGAATCCTCTTGACAGTTTTTACAAGTTCATACATATAAACTATCATAGATAAAAAAATTAGAACTTTGGTTTAATATCTGGTTCCAACTCGGTCAAAGGGTCGATCGACTTGGTTTTTTTGCACTGTTTCCAATTAGTTTCACAATTAGTTATAATTCAAAACCTGCTATATTTAGTTGCTGATTCAAAATTTTCATGAATTGAAATGGCTGCATTAAATTAATTGTCCATATATTATTTACAAGTGGCTCAGTTTGAAAACCAAGGCACGATCCAAATAAAAGTGCAGTTGTCCATAAGTTGTCCAAAGCAGGGCCCGGTTGGTTGTCCACAGTTCAGCCCTGTTGGCTGAAACGGGCCTGTTTTGAACAGGGCTCAACTCCGAAAAGAGCTCAGCTTTGAACAAAACAAACGGGCTAAGCATGAGCAATTAGTCTTTCATTTCGGGCCGATCATGAACAGGGCTTTATATATTTCAATTTCAATCGGGACCGGTCATGAACAGAGCTTTCGTTCATTAGCAGCCCTAGCCGAGACTGATGCAGCAAACAGGCGTAACTGTAGCCGACCCGACCCGACCCGACGCACATAATAATCCGGATACCGGGTTTAGTTGAGGCAAGATACCAGCCTGACCCGTTGGGGTCTCTTAGTTAGAAATCCCCCCTTTCGCCACTGCCAAGAGGTAAGAAGTAAGGGTAACATGCACTGCTCCTCGGCTTCTTCCTCTCCTATCTTCACATCAAGGTATTAACAATTAGGCTACGCCGCAAAAACTTTTGAATTCTGACAATGTTGGGGAATTAATTGGAAGAAGAGTTTTAGTGCTATTTTATTTATCTTTTGCCTTTTGGTTTCCTTTTTTCTTCTGAAATTAACTAGGGATTATTCGAAAGATCGTCTTTATTTGGTTTCCCCCAAATTTGTCAAGTTAGGAAGATTTGCTGGAAAGGAACGTCTTGTTTTACCAATGAACTGTGCTTCTTCTTCTTCTTCAAACCACGGGATAGAATATTCTAGTGAAATGTTACAGCAACAAATTGAGGGGGATAAAGATGCCGTGATGATTGTTGATCATGGTTCCCGTCGTGAAGAATCTAATCTTATGCTCAGTAAGTTTATTTTATTTATTTATTTATTCATATATTTAATTTTCTAATCAAGTTTCAAATTTTATCATTCTGGTTTGTGGTTTGGCAGAAGTAAAAGAAAAAAAAAAACAGTTCAGAAAAAGTGCTGTAGTTCAGCTACAATTGTGGACCTAATGGCATCCAATTTTCTCCAAGAAAACAACAGTTCATTATCATTTTGTTGGTTACTGTACAAAATTCAGTGCCAATCAAGCAATGAAAACAAAATTGAAGTTAATAAGTGTTATAATGTAGTCCGATTGGTATTGTAGTTTGACCTCATCAAGGCTGTAGCTAGAGTGATATTACTGGTCTTACTTTTCTTTTATTTATGTCAGATGAGTTTGTGAAGATGTTCAAGGCAAGAACGAGTTACCAGATAGTGGAGGCCGCTCACATGGTAATTTCTCAACTTGACAAATAATCTAATTTTAATTTTTGACTTAACAATTTTCATGCTTGATTTATGTTGCAATTAGGAATTGGCTGAGCCAACAATTAAGGATGCTTTTGCAAAATGTGTGCAACATGGTGCAACCAGAGTTATTGTGAGTCCATTCTTTCTCTTCCCAGGACGTCACTGGCATAAGGTATGGGATGTACAGTAATTTCAGTGGTTTCTCACTTGCAAGGTTAGACCAACCGCCAAAGTACAAGAGGTGGGCAATGGGTTTGACCCAAGTTGGTTCATGTTTGATTGGGTTGGGTTAGTATAATTTTAGTTTTTAAAAAAAAAAAAACAGTTGGTTTGTACTGTAGCTGAATTCCGAAGGATCAATAAGCACTGAGCAGGGTTAACAGATCAAGTTAGCTTAAACTTGGTCCAGTTGGTCACACATGGGTTACATAAAATGCTTGATTTGGTAATTGAATTCCCTCAAAACATAGAATGTTTGCATATATCCTGATATCTAATCAATTCAAGCTATGACCTGACTTGACCTGCCTGCGGGTAAAAAAGAAAAACTTTGTCTTATACCAGTCAGGTAGTTAACCTGATCATTTTCAAAATTCCAATTTGAAAATCAATTAAGTCTGACAATTTTCTCTTCCTTTCTTTATACTTTTGGAGTTGGTAGTTGTAGAAAGTTGGTATATTTCTAACTTTTAATGGAGTTCACAGTGGTTATTTATAGGATATACCTGCTTTAGTGGCTGAAGCGTGCAAGGAGCATAGAGGAGTATCTTATGTGATAACTGCTCCTCTTGGCTTACATGAACTTTTGGTGGTATGGTTCTGAATCTAATCTGTTTTCGTTATCTGATTTGTGACTAGTTGCATTTTCTAACTTCAATGGGGCATTGGAGCTGGTTTTTTTTTTTCATTTTTAAATTTAGTTAGTTTTTGTAATGTTTAAGTGATTTATGACAGCATTACACCTTATTTTTGTTTGTAAGGTGTAAATTGTGATGTTGAATTCAGTTTCTTTTTCTATTTCTTCAAACCCACAAATGATGACAATTAATCCTGATTTCTACCACATGAAAACAAATGTAACAAAAGGAACTCCGTTTTTAGGAATTGATTTTAAGATATTTTAACTTCTACAATTGTAAACCAAAGGACCCAAAGTTCTGAAGCTGTCAGTTCAAATTTTTATTTTGCATTTTGTGCATGTAGGATGTGATGAGCGATCGCATTAAGCATTGTGTGAGCCATGTTGCTGGTGTTGCTGATGAATGTGATGTCTGTGCTGGCACAGGGAGATGCCACCTATACCCATAAAAGAGCTTTAAGAAATGTAAAAAAAAAATACAAAATGAAGACAATTTCAGTGAGGTAAGTCTTAAGCTTTAAGCTCAAGATGTTTGCTTTGAATGTGACTCGAGATTCATATGGTATATAGATTTAATTTAGGCAATAATTGTCGTAGCAGTATTGTTTCCATAGGTTTATGGCTTTATGTTGGCTTTCTTTTCTGCAGAATTACAAGAGAAGAAAAATGGAATTTTCTTCATAATGATCTTCTATTTGAACAACTTTTTTCAGATTTTTTTTTTTGTAATTCCGAATTTTTGGTGAACTGGTATGATTGACTCAATCATTTCCAAAGAAATGGCAGCAATGAAGTAATTATTAGTTCCCTGCCTTGGGTCTAGTGAGGACGTAAAGAAACTGCAATATTGCTCTGTTTTTTTTATAACTAAATCTCAGAGTAATGGTATCAGTTTTTTAAATCAGAAATTTGCAATTACCAAAAAGAATGGCACGGAGACCTTTATTTCTTCTGAAATATATATATATATAAAAAAAATAACTAGAACTTGATTCACATATGTACCTTTGATGGGCCTTTTGTAAATATAATACAGATTACTGTTTAATCAAATGTTTTCAACTAAAGATCATCATAAATAAAGAAATGATTGGGCTTGTTAAGTGAAATTTCTCTTCCAACTTCTCCATCAATCTTGTCGTGTCTTGTGTGAATCATAGTTGACAGTTTTCCAAGAATAAATTTAAGTATGAATTTCTTACAAATTCTGATAAAGATGAACTCCGCATAAATTTAAATTTCATCACATTTATAGATGAATATATAGGAGTAATGTGAGGAAAAAAAATTGCTGAGAGAGCCCGAGCTGAAATCGATCCATTGTGAGCAACAAGTAGAGTTGGATCTGTTCGATGCTTGTTTTTTGTTCTCTCTCAAATTTCAATAATAGAAATGAAGGGTGGGGGGGGGGGGGGCTTTGTAAAAGATTGGAGCTGAAGAGAAGAATACTTTTTTCTGTCTCATCTAATTTAGGATAGTAAAATGATTTGAGATAGGGCTGTACAAAAAAGCTCGTGGCTCGTGAGTTGTTCGAACTTAGCTCGGTAATGAATTCGCTAACAACTCGTTTGTTAAAAACTCGAGCTACTCTGACTCAAGTTGAAGTAACATTTAACAAATGAGTTGAGTTCAGTATCTGCATTTCATATGCCGACTTTTTGAACAAATGAACAGTGTTTTAAAGAATGCTCTTTCTTACCGGTAAACCAAAATAATTATGACACAAGTGAATATCTACAATAATTTATGTTAGAGCTTTTGCTTTTTGAACTAATAAACTTTCTTCGAAATAATTTATTACATAACAACAGTTCAACACCTTAAAATTCAAAATGCTAGACTACTAGTAGGTAACTAGGATCACGAGTTAATTCACGAGTCACGAGTCAACTCGAATTACTCACGAGTTGAATTCGAGTCAGCGAGCTAGCTCGATTCGGACTTCTCAACTCGAGTCAACTGAACTTGCTATTTTTCCGAGTTGAATTTGAGTTACCCAGAACTCGAGCTAACTCAGCTTGTTAGCAGCCCTAATCTGAGACAAACATTCTTATTCAGCTTCCAATTAATTGGGATGGAAGCAATAGTTTTTCGGCGGTCTGACTCATCTTCAGTGTAACAACATTTACAAAATTATACTTCAATAAAAGTCTTGCATTGCTTTGGCTTATTTGTTTAATTATTTTGTAACCATTTTTTTAAACACAAGGCTTTGGCTCATTTGTTTAGTCATTTCATAACTATATATTTTATACATAATATCGAAATATTTTGTAATATGTTTTATACTTATCATACAATGTACTTATAAACGACATCTAAAATGTTTATATCTAATTTACAAAAAAAAAAAAGATATCACTTTTTAGTTTTTACTGAATGATTTAAAAAAAATTAAAGTGTTGAATAAATAAATTAATATACACAGTTTTCAATTTTCTTTTAAGTTTAATATAAATATTTTCTATCAAATATAAATATGGGGAACGGACAGATTACACAGATAAATCATTAAAAAAAAAACGAGCTATATTTTTTTAGTAGAAAATATAAATTTGTCAGAAACCTAAGCAGAGATCTACGGGTAATTAATATATACAAGTATATAACTAGCAGGCATGCATTTACCTATTATTATAACGTACACGTGTTTGCTCCTCGTCACACCACGCAACTAACACACCGCTCTTTCTTTACAAACGTTCCTCCATGGCGCCATGCATGTATACTCATGAATCATGATCCACTGTGACTAAAAAACAGTCAGGTTTAAGTTTTGCACTTCCAATTGAACATATCTTATAGCCATGGCTGCTAGGGCACTGTCAAATAGAACAAGCACAGCCAACACACTCTTGCAAAGCCTAGGTCGGTGCTCGTTCAATCGGACGGTTGGTGCTGCCTTGGGTGTTGTTGCGAATCAACCCCTGACTACCAATTCTCCCGACGCTGCGACCAGTGATGAAAAGAGCATAGACATTGACAGTCGTCCTGCCACAGCCCCTGCGCCAGCACGGGGTGGCTGTAGAGATGATTTTTTGCCTTCCTTCTTCTCTGGTATACCCATAGAAATTCACTAGTTTCCTTGGTATAATTTACATATATAATAGCAAGGAGAACAGCTTGGGTCCGATGCCCATCGGACTCAAATTTGGGTCCGATGGGTTTCTGGACCGTCCGATTCACTATAAGATTCGTGCGCACCAATTTTAAAGCATACGCGAAAGTTGCGGGCGCGAATTTAAAGTAGATCGGACGGTCATCAAACCCATCGAACTCAAAGCGAGTCCGATGGGCATTGGACCCAAATTGACCTCAATAGCAAGTCGGAAGCAATTTCTATATATTATTAATTAAATATCTTGCTTGTATGTATGTTTCAGATCCGTGGGATCCGTTTAACCCTGGTAGAACTCTAAGCCAGGTATTGAATTTCATGGACCAACTTACGGATCATGTCCCTTTGGGTGGCCGTGGAATGCTCCGGACCGGGTGGGATGCAAGGGAGGATGACAAGTCACTTTATCTGAAAGTCGAGATGCCGGGACTCAGCAAGGACGATATCAAGGTGTTTGTCGAAGGTATGTTTTTTTTTTTATTAATTTACCAATTGGAACATGATTTCATCTAGCTTATAGACATGTATGAATAATTAAAGTAAACCAGTAAACCAATTATCTTATAAGAAAATTTAAGCTGCAGGAGTATTTTATCAAAGTCTCTACAATAATAATCTAATGGATATTTTCTCAAATTAGGACTATATACACGGTAATAATACTACAATTATCAGTAATTTATTGTATACTGGGTGTAGGCACCGACCTGACCGGTATTGGAACGATACTCAAATTACATGATGAGGGACCAATTTCTGATATTCAACCAAGTGTTCTTTAAACTTGATTTGAATTGATAAATCATTTGATCTACAGGTACTACTCTTGTGATAAAAGGAGAGAAACAAGAGGAAAACAGAACAGTTAATGCTGAAGACGATATTACTGCAGCTGAAGGAAATCAAGGGCAGGGGCAAGGGAGGGCGAGGCGGAGGTACAGTAGTAGGATCGAGATACCTGAGAAAGGTTACAAGTTGGATCAAATCAAAGCAGAGATGAAGCACGGTGTGCTCCGGGTGGTGATACCTAAGGTGCAAGAGGAAGAGCGCGGTGGTGTAATAGAAGTGCAGATTGATGGTTAACAGAGGCCTTGAGATTTGGGAAAATTGCAATTATAGTTATATAGCTAGCCAGGAGGGTTTACTGTTAGTGCTGCATAATGTTTGTTAATTGTGCAAATAGTGCTTAAATATGTGTCAAATGCAGAAATAAAGAGTGATGAATAAAATGTGTAGTCTTTTTTTTAGCTATTTCTTTGTTTTTTCTCTTCTTTTTTTTGTTAGATAGAATAAGATGTAGCTATGGGTGAGAAAATTGCTCATAACTCGTGACTCGCTCGAATTTCGCTCGTAATTCGCTCATTAAAAATTCACTAACAACTCGCTTATCAACTCGCTAATAATTTGTTCATTATTAATTCACTCGTTAACTTAATAAACCATGAGTATATTTTAGTTCGTTTATAACTCGTTCATTAAGAACTAAGGTACATAAAATTATGCATGTCACATTCATGCCACATTCAATATCAAGTAGTTCCTAACCGAATTCAAATTAAAATTAAATTAGAATTACAAAAGGATCCACCAGCAGACGAATTCTAAATTAAACTAAATGATGTATTTGTTATTCTTTGAAGAGGATCTGATTTTGATAACAACAACAATTTTTTTTTATTTATCTGGTACAATTATTCATTAATTGTGTAGAAAGCTGCAATATTAAAACACGCCGTTTAGGTTGATGAACAAATTCAAAACAATGCAAATATTTGTTTATGTGGGTACTTATAAGACACTATTAACAGCTCTTTATGTAGCCATAAACGAATCTTAAACTTGTGTACCAGTGTCCATGAGAGGAATTCAAAAAAAGGCACTGTTGAGGGTATGTTGCTTTGTCTTTGATTATTATGATTATCATCTTATAAAAAAAAAACCAATAGAAGGCAGTCTGATTATTTAATTAAAATTAAAATCTGTATCTAAGAATTGAAATAAAAAATAAGAATAAACGGACATTTAAGATACAAGTTTAAGATGCGTTACATGCGTATGCGGTGTAAAACATATGGTTGGATTTTTCTTCTTTGATTTTTCCAACATCAATTTTCAAATGATAATTTTGATTTATTTTTAAATCAAAAATTATTTCTTGCCAATTAAATGTCTGATATTTTTTTATTTAACAGGGGTGTTATTGATATAGTGATAAGTTCCAATAATATTTTGATGTTTCACTATCAATTTTTTAAATTTAAATTCTGAAATTTCATTGCCAATTAGATGTTTGATCTTTTTCTTATTTAACAGTGGTCTATAAATATTGTGATAAATTCTAAATCCAATGATAAATTTGAAGTCCGTAATATATGATGTACGTATAATGCATATACAATTTGAAAATAATTTGTTTTTGAAAAATAGTGGATATTTCCACCGATTTCATATTAAAACCATATGAACATGATCAGATACCCAAATTAGGTACCAAAACCAGATACAAAAAGTCATACAGCTGTTCTTACATAGTCACCAGAATTACTCAAAAGAAACTGCCTATAGCAACCAAAATAACCACATCCAAATAGCCACATAGTCCAACTCAAAACTTAACTATTTAAAGACATTAAGCTAATTCTTCCCAATTAACTTCATCATCTTCATTCAACTCTTCTTCAAAACATTTGAATTTTGGAGGTTACCAGCTCCAAAAACCTGAGTAGATATTTCCCGCTTGAATCCACCTTGGCTATTGGCAACAGAAGGTCCACTACCTGAGTGGTGTCCCGAACTGCTGGGCCTCCTCCTCCAAAATGATGTTTGGGAGGTCCTTAACATCATAGGGAAGCATTAGGCTTAATTTAAGTAAAGAATTTTCAGATCTAGATTACACCAAAAAGTTGATACTGAAATAATCTTGGTACCAATTGCTTAACAGAGATGGGATGAGAATATTAAAACATATTATATTCCTCTCCAACCAAATTGTCCAAAGTGCTGATGCTCTTAATAATTATACTAACAATCTATCTTTTAAAGGAATAGCTGCATCAAGCAACCATAATTTCTCTAAAGAAGCACAATCAAAAGTAAAATTATTATAAGATGCAATCCAATTCCAAATAAGTCTAATATAAGAACAATGTACAAACAGATTATCTGAACTCTCAGGTTGATCACAGAACACACAAATGAGATCACCTGGCCATCCTTTTTTAGATAAGTTAACTTTTGTAAGAATCTTATCCCTTCTCACTAACCACAAAAAGATTTTTATTTTCAAAGAAATATAAGATTTCCAAATTGTATTATATTCTGAATTAGGCATTCCACCAAATTCTAATCATCTATAAAACGAATGAACAGTAAAATGATCATCCTGAGACCATCTCCAAATCAATCTATCTTCTAATTGGTCTGATAAAGTGAAATCTTGAAATCTTTGTTGTAAAGCTAGCCATTCTACTAGATATATGCCAGTTAATTGTTTTTTAAAAGATAAATGCTAATGAGAAGTAGCAAAAACATCAGCCACTGAAATAAATCTATGTGTAACAACAAAAAATAAGTTAGGAAATTGATGTTGTAATGCATACTCTGTGCACCATCTATCCAACCAAAAAGCAGTAGTCTGACCATTACCAACTTCTTATTAAGCCCTAAATTAATAACTACATAATCTTTAAGTATTGATCTCCAAAAAGGAGAACAAACAGCTAGAGAAGTCCTATTACCATAGTTACTGATAAGTATATCCTTCCACCTACCAGGAACATATTAGCTAGAAATCTAATTCACCATTTAGCTAGAAGTGTTTTATTCATTAATTAAGGTCTAAAAACCCCCAAGCCTCCTTGATCTTTACTTTTGCAAACCACTTTCCAAATTCTGATGATCATCACAGATACAAAGATGCTTGCTCTATGCTTATGGTCACTTTTCACAAATGATTAAGTTATCCAAATTAATTTTTCGTTCAAACAAAACCTAACAAAACAAATTGCCTCTGTGGATCTTGTGAATGATTCTGGTGATGTATAGAAAATATATCAAATTCTGATGATCACAGATACAGAGATGCTTGCTCTATTCTTATGGTCACTTTTCACAAAGGATTAAGTTATCCAAATTAATTTTTCGCTCTATTATTCAACAAAACCTAGCAAAGTTCGTTGAATACTGTCGAATATGCGAATTTTATATAAAAAATTTAAAGAATGTGAACCTAGTTCAAATTTTCTGAATATTTTTATATCTTTCAAATACGTTACAACATTTCATTAATAAACGAGTCCAAAATGAAATGACCTTGAACGAAATAGATGTCTGCTGCTCAATCTTGTCAGCGTTATAGATGATATTTCGGATATCAAAAATAAAATCTCTACATTCACACACAATTTTATTACAGGTATATAATTGGATGTTGATAACAATTGGCCGAAATTTTTATTAATAGAAATAATAATAAAGTAATGTCGATATAGAAGAACGAATTCGTCGGAATTTTAAATCTTAACAAAGACGTTATTGTTTGTAACGTCCAGGGGACGTTACCAACGATAACGCCCGATTAATTAAGATGAAATCGCTAATTGCAGCTGCTAAGAAGCTGGCCGTTGAGAACGGTGACGTCCAGAAAAAAAAAAAAAAAAAAAAAACTGTGGCCGTCAGCCCAACGTGACGGCCCTGCAAAAAAACCAAATACCCCGAGGGCCGTTGTTAAAGATAACGTCCAGACTCTGGAAAAAAAAAAAAAATCCTGGCCGTTGCCAAGATAACGTCCAACATTTTTTGATACAACGCCAACATTTTTTTATTCCAATTCAGTGAGTAAACTCAATTGTGAAAAAAATTTATTTAGACTATTAAAATAATTAATTTTGAAAATCCAAACGTTCAACATGTTCGAAATATTGAAATGTGCTTGGAGACCAAATTTTACATTTTTTGGAATTTTTTACATTTATTAAGCCACTTTTTCAATCGCTGATCCGGTGGTCCAGAAAATTTTACTGTTTTTACTGTTTACCGTTGGATCAGTAATTGAAAAAGTGGCTTAATAAATAGTAAAAAATTCCAAAAAATGTAAAATTTGGTCTCCAAGCACATTTCAATATTTAGAACATGTTGAATGGTTCGGATCGGTTGGTTGGATTTTCAAAATGCAAAAAGTAGTCGAAGTAAAGAGGGGGTTTCACTTTGCAAAGCACCGTAGCCTTAC